>JAODXP020000006.1:22850494-22855494 GCA_027497455.2 Sardinella longiceps
TCATTCATGTCAGCAACCTTTCAACTCTTCTTTCATCTCTCCATCTACCCACTCATCCACTCTCATCCATTCATTCATCCCCCTCTCTCTTCCAATCTCTCCCCCATTCTCTCCATGTCTCTCTCTCCCCACTCACACTCTCTCTCTCTTCCCCACTCACTCTCTCTCCCTCACTCTCTCTCTCTCTTCCACTCTCTCCATCTCACTCTCTCTCTCTCTTCCAATCTCTCCCTCCACTCTCTCTCCGTCGTCTCTCTCTCTCCCTTCCACTCACTCTCTCTTCCACACGCTCTCTCTCTCTCTCTCTCTCTCTCTCTCTCCACTCACTCTCTCTCACTCTTCCACTCACTCTCTCTCTCTCACTCTTCCACTCACGTCTCTCTCTCACTCTCTTCCACTCACGCTCTCTCTCTCTTCACTCACTCTCTCCACTCACGCTCTCTCTCTCTCTCTCTCTCTCTCTCACTACGCTCTCTCTCTCTCTCTCTCTCTCTCTCTCTCACTCACTCTCACTCTCTCTCTCTCTCTCTCTCTCTCTCTCTCTTCCACTCACTCTCTCTCTCTCTCTCTCTCCCTCCACTCTCTCTCTCTCTCTCTTCCACTCACTCACTCTCTCTCTCCACTCACTCACTCTCTCTCTTCCACTCACCTCACTCTCTCTTCCACTCACACTCTCTCTCTCTTCCCCACTCACTCTCTCCCTCACTTTCTCCATCTCTCTCCACTCTCTCTCTCTCTCTCTCTCTCTCTGGTCCATACTCACCAGTGAGGGCACTGTGAACATTTGCACGGAGAGGTCTGTGATTGAGTACTCCCTGTCATGGTCGTCCCTCACATAGTCGCTCTGCAAGCGCTCATAGTTCTGACGGAGGGGAGGGAGGGAGGGAGGGAGGGAGGAGGGGAGAGGAAACAGAGAGAGGAGGAGTGTGTGTGTGAGTGTGTGCGAGCGCAGCTGGAGGAGTGTACTCACCATGGTGGGGACGGTGAAGAGCTGCACAGACAGTGAGGTGATTGACACTAAGCGCTCGTGGTCGTCCTCCATAAAATCTGTCTGGAGGCGGCGGTAATTCTAGACAACAAGGGGGGCAGATTCACCTTCCTGTCCAAGGGCAGCCCCCTAGCACCCCTGACCCCCACGGAAACACCCCACTCCAATGCCCAGGCTCAAAAGCTCACCATACATTCCCCATCCTAGCCTGACATAGCCCGCCCACAATACTACTGTTCATGGTGTTCATGGTCTTCTCGGGAGGGTTTAGTCTGTTAACAAACAACCGGCCAATCAGCGAGGCTGATTGAGCGAGCTGTCCAATAGTTTCACACCAGGCGTGCGTTCAAAGTCACCTAACATACGCGAACGTTCACTGCAAACATGTTCGCATTTAACAGTGGAATTTGAACGATTTTGTGTAATGTTCTAAAATGTTCGTTCTAAACTGTAAATGAAAATAGCAAACGGAGTAAAAATTACTCGTAGGAGGCTATTAATGTGAGACAAAGTTGCTGTGAGGCATGCTGATAAAATGCAATGCGCTACTGGATGCATTTCCGATCGGGGCGCACACATTTTCTATCATGCATACAGGACTGTTAACGGCGCACTACCTCCTCAGACCGTTCGTCTTCGTTCGCTAACGTTAGCCAAAAACTTGCCGTTAGCCAAAAACTGTTCGCCTATGTTCGCGAACGTTCGCTATATTAGGCGAATTTAAACGCACCTCAGAGCTGAGCGCACTCCCCCCGCCCTATAACCGCTTCAGGTTAAAGAACCTCCATACCATGAATACGGATGAACAGTAGTATTATGGGCGGGCTATGTCAGGCTATCCCCATCCACCCACCCCGCATACACACATCCCACACACACACACACAAAGAACACTAATAATACTTCTTAACCATCCCTTACACCCCTCCGGCCCACTGAAGATGACACAAAGATTCTGTTTCCATAGCAGCAGGCTGGGCCAATCAGAGGATCCCAAACATTCTGTCTCCATAGCAGCAGGCTGGGTCCCATGACATGCCATCTCACATCTGTAATAATGTGGGAGCTCCTCATTTAGGCGTGGCCAAAATATTTTTTCTTGCGGGCCATCTAGGCAAAGGGCTGCTGGCCACCCCTGAGGCCTTGCCATTATTAATTGTCACCATAGAGTCCCATAGTATGGCAATGCATAGCCATTCTGCTAGTGCTGCTAAGCTCAATGCTAGCATGTATAGTACGCCAATTCAGTGTCCACCAACTGAAAGCGATGCGACTGCATGCGTTCCATCACTTTGTTTTCTATTGGAATGTCCTAACTGAATGCTATGCGATGCAGCTATGCGACTTTTAAAAGAGAATTTAGTCGCTCGGACCGTTTCTATTTCAGTCACGCAAGTTGCGTTGCTCGACCAGATTGAATGGAGAATCTAATCGAATAGAACGTCATATTTAACTGACCCTATCTAGACAGTGAACAGTCAATGCTACATGACAAGCCGACAGTCGCTTTCAGTGAGGACACGGTGTAAGCATAGGCCCTGAGCCTAGCCTAGCTAACTTTACTAGTATGAATCAGCCAAAGAGTTGTCTTTGAGGGCTTAGAGGCGGCATTAGGGTTAAACCCTTCACTATCCCCTTCCACCACTGAGCGCACACAGATGACATCATGATCACTATGCTAGAGGGGTGCAGTCTGATGACATCATGATCACAGGACAGCGGATCAAAGGCAAAGCAGGACATACATGTTTGTCTGCGTACGGGTTTGAGACATTCCCAGACCTTCCAGAGATTCCCTTACATGAGGTCCTAGGACATCACACAAGAGTGCAAGAGTGCATGGCCTCCAAATCTGCCCCAAATCACGGGTGCAAGCAAGGGCACACTGCTATATCATAAGAGGACCCGGTCATCTTAAAGAAGGTCAGAGTGTGTCTTAAACCATAACGCAGACAACAAAGACATGGCACATTGCAATCAGCAGTCACATGATTCAATAAATGCATTTCATCAAAGCAATTCAACAAAACAGTGTTACACAAACAAACATGCAATTCAGAGACACTGTTAATATGTTTCTTTCTCTCAGATTTTAACAGTTTTAACAGATTTCTTTCCCCTATAGCTCATCCCCCCTGGCTACAGTAGCAGCATGTTATTGACAAACAAACATTGCACTGCACTGATCCATGTGTAAACAACACAGAGTAAACACCATATATTCTACAGTGTGAGCTAAACACCATTATTATGTCCCTTAGTCAGCTTAGGAGTTTAACTCCTAAACTGACTAAGACTTGCTGTTGCCCCTGAGTCACTCTCTGTAAAGCACAGAATATACACAACCACACAAGAGATGATTTCATACTCATGCTGTGGCTCCCTAATCACAGAGGCCGGTATAGTATTATCCCAGGTGCTTAAATTCAAAAAAGTGCCTAGTGCAGGTTGAAACACATGGAGCTACAGTAAGCACTTTTTTGGACTTAAGCCCCTGGGAGAATATCGACCAAAGTGCTGTGATCTGAGTTGTGCACACCTGACATGACTCTCTGTAAAGCACAGAGTACACAGCCACAGGTGAGGCTTTTTGAATCTCGCGCTGCAGCTTCCTGTGTTGCTAAGCAGCCGTGTGTTGTTGAATTGTGTCTGCTGGTGTCGCTAGGCAACAGTGTGCTGTTGAGCGGTGGTGTGTGTGTGTGTGTGTGAGCAGCGGAAACAGGAAGCATGTCATTCACATGATGAAGAGGAGTGTGTGCAATATAAGACACTCCAGTCAAAACATCCCGTCTGTCCGGTGCTTAGGGGATCTGTGATGCGGTGATCGGCTAATCTGGCCTGATCTGGTTAAAGTGGAGTAAGCAGCGCTCAGGACGCATACCTGCCTGGGACATACAGGAAGCACTTCCTCTTTCCTATAGCATCTAGATTAGTGGGTCAGCCGTGTGTGTGTGTGTGTGTGTGTGTGTAAATGAACGGACTAGGACAGTAGACGTCTGGGAGGCTGTGCCAAGCTCTAAGAACAGGAAGCCAAAGACACACAGAGGTTAATGCCACTGACTGTGCAACAAATGTATATGTTGCAGTGTGTGTGTGTGTGTGTGTGTGTGTGTGTGTGTGTGTGTGTGTGTTCCAAAGCCCTTCTGACGTGTCTGGCAAGCCTGATGAATACCCTGCTAAGGGCTCTAGAGTGTTATCTAAGAGACTTCAGGAAGCTGTCTTCCTGTGTCTACCTGTGTCTTCCCCTCGGGTAAAACCCATCCCTGCCCACTAGAGGAGGGGAGGAGGAGGACAAGGCCAGCAGGCGTTTTAACACGACGCTCAAAGTTTAAACTTGTTGAACTTCGACCCTTTTGACGCCGACTTTTCAGTGTTGCTGTAGTGTTTTTAGCATAAACAAACTAGGAGGCTATTTCATCTATGTTACAGCTCTCCTAGCCTCTGGTATATTAGTCAAATGCAGAATTAACATTTTGGATCAAGTGCCACGTCAAGCGCGAGCAGACGTAGTCATGTGAAATGTCCTGTTCAGTCTGCCCAGGTTAATTTACCCCTGGCTGAGATTCCTGTTGTCCCAGGGCCACATTGGGGCCTCAAAGAGCTCAGGTGCAGCTGCAAGTGTTTATGTCGTGAATTGTCTGCCTAGCGCTGACATCACAAAGAGAACCTTCTAGAACTATCTGGGCCGCTAGGAGAAAGCCAGAAAACTTTCCTACAAACTACATACACACACACACACACACAGTGGAGTGTCACTCGTTCTCAAAATGAGAATGCACACATAAACACACACATCCTTACAGTCTGACACTAGCCCTTGATATAGTTTGACAATGCTACACGCACACCAAATACACAACACTACACTACATTACACACACACACACACACACACCGTGTATGCAGCACATTCAGTTACACAACAGAGGCAGACACACAGCCAGCACATCTTTAACAGTGAAGGCACAACTGGTAGCACAACTAATTTAACTAGGCACATCCTTTACACGTG
>JAODXP020000006.1:22865494-22872994 GCA_027497455.2 Sardinella longiceps
TGCTGCTGTGGTAGATTTTGTGCAAACTGATGACCGTTTACACAAACAAAGCACTTAATAATGTAAAATGCGTCTAATAGCCTACGACACATGCTACTAAACCGGTTGTCAGAAAATAGCGCTTCCCACTCGTCTAAATTCGCCTAGTAGGCTACCGCAAGTATAGCCAAAGTCCTTAAGTGTCTCTGGTATAGCCTACCTAGCCTAATATAAAATATTATTCAAGGATGTCTAGGGGCTGTAATGCTTAGTTTATCTTGCGATGAGTTCGATCAAATGTCGAGTAAGACGGTGAGACTGGTCTTTGTTACTGGTCAGCTATTGTAACATTAACATAAATGCAAGCTTCTTTGCAGCACGGTGTTGTAAAGACACTGATAGTAGACTCAGAAATTAATTTCTGAAGTTTGGGATGTCATGCAATGCAATGTCACGCAGACTGTTTCTAGGGATAAAAGGCCTCATTCTGTTGCTTTGGCTACCAGCAGCACTTGAAATCAATGACATGTCTGACAATACATTTCCTATAGTGAAACTATGTCCTAATTTGGAAATGAGCAAACAATAAAATAGGACTAGGCCACTGGAGGATATTTACTAGTTTAGGACATTTCATAACATTTCAAGAATATTAACAATACCCCTCTAGCAGCCTATCTAGGCAATTTATGAAAGAAATCAAATGAAAATTGCAGATAGACTGATATATAGGCTGACGGTTGATAAGGAATATAGCCATTAAAACAACAATTTTATAACCCCTTTTTGTTGGAAAATACCGAAACCGTACCGTCACCGTGGCCCCAAAACCGTGATACATACCGAACCGTGGGCACACTGTACCGTTGCATCCCTAGTGTGTGTGTGTGTGTGTGTGTGTGTGTGTGTGTGTGTGTGTGTGTGTGTGTGTGTGTGTATACACGTGGAAGAGAAGATGAGCCCCCCCCCCTTCAAACACAAGCAAGCATGTGTGTACATGTTTACATGCAGAACAGGCGAGGCTTGTTCCCTTTAAACATCAACAGGCATGTGTATGAGCATGTGTAAAGGCAGTCAGCCTTTTATTAACATACATCTAAGGTGTGGGGACTGGTTGTTCTGCTCAAACCTGGCCGTGTGTGTGTGTGTGTGTGTGTGTGTGTGTGTGTGTGTGTGTGTGTGTGTGAGTGCATACTTACCTGCAGGAACTACCCCACTTTAAAGACATGACTGTTCAGCTGTGAGGCCTTATTACTATGCTAAAAGTTGGTCAGGTGTGTGTGTGTGTGTGTGTGCTCACCTGCATGAGTAGGTGGTTTCTCCCACTTAAAAGACGTACCCACAGAGCTGTGAGGGCTGGTTGTGTTTGTGTGTGTGTGTGTGTGTGTGTGTGTGTGTGTGTGTGTGTGTGTGTGTGTGTGTGTGTGTGTGTGTGTGTGTTAGCTCACCTGCATGAGTAGGTGGGTTCCCCCACTTTAAAGACGTGCCCGCACAGCTGTGAGGGCTGGTTGCTCTGCTCCAGTTTGGCCAGGCCGGTGGAGGGGTCTTCCCCACAGAGGTACCACTCCATCGGGGACTGCAGCAGCAGCTGGGCCAGGAGCTCCTCGCTCTGGGGGTTGAGGTTGGGGCCCTGGCAGTAGATCTTGGGCACGTAGCGCGCCAGGTGCCCGTACACCTCTCTGGGCAAGTCGCTCACCTGCAGCCATTGCTGGTGGAAGCACATAGTGGTGGGGAAACAGACATGAAAACAGAAATGAATTAATCAAATTATTGAATTTAAAGGGGGCAGAAATTCAGGTTATTTATTGAACACTTCAATTTTATAAATAGTTTAAAAGTTTTATTTTAACTTAATAAAAACAACTTGTGTGATCCTAATTGTAAATGTTCAATAACATTGCACTGCATTTCTAGTAAGGTATTGTGTTGTAGCTTGATTATTATTCCCCTTTAGTTTTGACTTTAGTTTATTTTTTATTTCGTTTATTTTAAATTCAGAGGACACTAATGAATTGTGAAGTAAGAGGAGACATCTGACCACGACTTTGGCCCAACCTCAAAAAACCTTCTGCAACATTAGCCTACAGTGTGCTCAAACTGAATGTTTTAGCCAGTGCTACCGGTAGTCCTCTACAGAAAGCCTTCCACAGCAGTTTTCCATGTCAGCCTTGCCTGGCAGCACAAGGGGGGTGGGGGGTTTGGTTCAGGGATCTCAAGATTACAGGATCCTCACACGGTTGCCAGTCGAGTCCCAAAGCCCTTCTGACCCCAGTGCTGCCCTGCAGCCTCAGATTTCCGCCTCTTGCTTTCGCTTCCAGAGACAGACACAACAAGCCTGTGTTGTGACAAGACGTAACCATGGCGACATGCGAGTGTTCCGCTTCTGATGACCCTAATGACATTAGCATTAGCACTCGATAGCAGGCAGCGCATGCATGGCCAACCGAACACATGGAAGACCCGCACACGGAAGCCAAATACACACACACACACACACCACACACACACACACACATCAGCAGATCCTTAGCACAACAAACACTGCAGGTCACGTGACTGGGGCTTTTACCAAGCCAAATGCCTGAGACCACCCCCTCTCACCCTCTCTCTCAAGTATTCCCTAATGGACAATGAGCTCGTATGAAGAATTAAAAGCTCAACGTATAGAGAGCAGGGCAGCATCCTGATCTGCCCTTAAGCTAGAGCCTTGGTTTGGTTACTACTGCAGCACTGCATTGAGCTTATAGTCTATGCTGACCTGTGTGGCCTATATCCATACTGTATAGAATGCCGCATTCTGTTTTCCACACACACACACACACACACACACACACACACACACACACACACACACACACACACACACACACACACACACACAGTAGGCCTACTGTATGCTCCATGTAAGCTGGCAAATGAAAAGACTTTAATTCATGAGTGCTAATTGCCTCCAATCGGGTTAAGATTAGCCTACATGAAAAGAAAAGTGATATTTCTTACTAAGCACAAACGAATGCATGCACACACACACACACACGCACAGACACACACATATGCACACAAGCACGCGCACACACACAGGGCGACCTGTAGCTGAGCAAAGAGCCTTTCCTCTATCCACCCTTCTCTTCACAAACACTGAGACTGACAGATAGCCATCTCTATCTCTATCTCTGTCCCCAACCACAGAAGTGTGTCATTACACTCACAGCTCTTTATCACTTTTACACACTAGGCTAAATGATGCAGCCTGGGACAAATGACACAGCTTTCACACTGAATCAAAAACTTTCATACGCTACATCAATATTGTGCTATGTGCTGCTGGTGTCTATTGTTGTTGTAGTGTTGTTGTCTAGTAGGCCTAGGCCTAGCCTGACATAGCCCGCCCATAATACCAATGTTCATCCGTATCCATGGTCTGGGGACGGTCTTCTGGGGCGGGTTTACATCAGTAGAGAGACTACCGGCCAAATAAGCGAAGCTGATTAGACGAGCTGTCCAATCGTTTGTGGGTTGGTGGTGTGCATTAGACATGATGCATGATGTTGCTGTGTTGGCAATGTTGGTGGTGGTGTGTGTTGACGTTGCTGGTGTGTTCTGTTGTGTATTGATGTGTTGAGTCTGTGGGTTGCTGGTGTGTATTGTTGCTGATGTTGAGGTGTTGGCAATGTTGGAGGAGTGGCGTGTGACTGTGTGGAGTTGGGGGCTGTAGGCTAAACTATGAATTTTGTGATCACTGTAAAGAGGAACGCAATATGCAGAATATGATGTTTAGTATGCCGATGGAAGATTATTGCTTTTATATTAAACTTTAAATCAGGATAATGCAGGGGAATTTGGCATTTGGTGCATAAACTCTATTAGGCCTAAGAGGTGGATAAACTCCTTTTCCAAAATTTGAGTGGTGGGTGAGCTGCCTTTACATGAGCTGCCCTTACTTACTTTACTTGATTTAATATTAAACTTAGGCCTAAATTAGGATAATGTAGGGGAATTTGGCAATGTTAACAGTTTCATTTGGTGAATAAACTCTATTAAGAGGTGGATAAACTCCATTTCCAAAATTTGAGGTGATGGGTGAACTGCACTTCGCCTAGTTGTGCTTTGCCATCACTACGTTGCAGGTTGCATGCCCTCCATTCTCCCCATTCAGGCAGGCAGGCAGGCAGGCAGGCAGTTAAGCAGGCATGCATGCTGGGGATGGCTGGGAGGGAGCAGTGCTGGGATCCAGGCAAAGAGGATTGGGAAGGCTGACCTACCTACACTAAACTACCTGCCTGCCCTGCTTGCTTGCTTGCCTTCTTTGTATTTATTAAATGTGCCACAGCCACAGTCAGGCCCAGACCGATTAGCCAAACAATTCACCACCTATTCATTTTAAACCTCCAAAAACTTTGAGCTGTGTGCCTATTCACATCCCTGAACACCCCCCATAACCACATTCACACACTCATTCACTCACACACACTTCCCTCATCATCTACGTAACTCGAAAAAAAAAAAAAAAAGTTCAGCCTTAGGGGGAATGTGTTGGTTCACACATGTTTAGTGACACACACACACACACACACACACACACACACACACACACACACACACACACACACACACACACACACACACACAAGAACAGAGGAATGAGAGTGTGATACTTTAGGATCTTTTCTGAGCAGAGATGTTTCTATTCCATTCTTACTTTCACTATTGATTCAGATTATTTCATTATGCATTGGGGCGTAGTTCAATTTCATAAATATTTCTCTGGTCTATGAAAACACACACACACACACACACACACACACACACACACACACACACACACACACACACACACACACCCTTTTTACTTCACCACCAAAGCATCCAGCTAGACATGCAGACAATAAAGACGAGCAGGCAGGCAGGCAGGCTTTCGGATACCTGCGACAAATAACACTAGAGGATGTGCCACCTATTCTTCACATTGTTGGCCACATACCAGCCTCAGCTCACAGCTCAGATGACTGAACACGAGCAGCACAGCCCTGCAGCAGTGGAGCGGCAGCAGCAGCAGGTCCAAGCCTGGCCAGACAATAGAGACTTACCCCCCCCCCCCCTTCTCTCTTTCTAACAAGGGAGGGCACAGAGAGAGACCGACCGTCCTTCCCTACCTCACTCTCAAATGCATGCCTCATATCATAACCATACATAAACACAATAGTTATAACACATCTAACATACAGGCCAGCAACCATAAATGACAGTAGCTAATGCTTACATTCACCATGAAACTATGGCAGCACTGAGAAAACAAACATGGTTGATATTATGATGTCTATCAGGAGGGCATTTAGTAGGCCTATGCATTATGTGCTATGTCTTCTTTTGCATTAGCCTACTTCACGCTGAAATGAGTACAAGTCGTAGAAAAGAATCTGCTGTGTCACACGCCATAAGTCTAGGCGTTTGCATAACGCATAAGGGCTATACGTGGATCACATACTAGCACACTTACACGTGTACTGCAAACAGAACCTGACCGGCTCATCTTCCGACTTGGCGTCCCACTGACCTGGATTTTTCAGCAGCGGCCAGGCACATGAAGTACGGCCAACTGTTACATTACTGGGTTACGTTATATGACAGCGACGCTGACTATGCCTTTTTCCTGTGTATGGCCTATGCACATAAACATTAAATTGCGCCCTAGCAAGAACATTTATAGAATATAGATTTTGCAATTGTAAAGCATACATTAATCAGCATTGTTTTTATTTGTTAGAAACGATTTATTTGTTGTTTTAGCGAGCAATTATCCCAGGACAACAACCAACGATAACGTTGCCCCTCTTAACGTTATATACCGACCCTCAACATTGTATTCTTTCTGTATGTTGACAGACATGACAATCACGTTTAGGACAAGACGGTGATACAAAAATTACAAACACGCCAGTATCACTGACGCATGAACTCGGAGAAAAGGAGTGGTGAAATGGCTTATTGCCCAAACATTAGTATCGATAGAATATGCGCCAAACTGCCCTGGCAGCTGTAGCATTATGTCGTCTAGCTATAATGATATTGTTTTTTTACCTTGCCATGACAGTGACTGAACTGGCTTGTACATAGGCACGTCGGCTTATTAAGAAAATAAAACTTTATAGTAAGCGCTAAAACAGCCAAATGCAATGACAGGAAGTTTTCTTAGAAACTACATAGAAAATACACGTCAACAAACAACGTAACAAAAATAACCAAGACGAATAATGTTACCGATGTACTCGATAGAAATTTTAAGTCCCAACGTTAACACTGTCGTGTCATGACATCATTTGTCAATCTGTGCCAGACAGTTGCAGGGGGTTTAACGTTATTTCCTTAACAAAATTCACCGATCGCCCTGTGTCTCAAAGAGATTTAAACGAGCGAGTTGGCATTTTCAGGAAAGCTAACAGTAGCTACGTTACATCTGCTACGTTGTTGTTTAGCTAATGTTAGCTTGATAACAAGCGCACCCATCACCAACTGACACTCCTTTTGTCGATGCTGTTTAGATCCAAACAGAGGACAGCATATATTGTTCATTTATACACTTTGTTTCCTTGCTGTACATAATACCACTTGATTAAATCGAAACAATATAATCAGCAAGTGACCATCACCAAACACCGAAGACAAAGTCAGCTGGCTAATGTAAAAGCTAGTCAGCTAACGTTTACTGGCTAACGTTAGGTCGCAGAGACAGCTCAGTGGGTAGTTCTGCATAGGGCAGTTGAGAAAAACAAGCCGTGGGAAAATCAAAAGAAAAATTCATAGCCGTAGACGTGGACTGACCAAAATGACTGTAGACATACTAAAAATCAAAACCTATTGTTTTGGCTGTCAAAACTGTCGCTTACCGCTGCGGTGTCCTTGGCTGAGAAATTCAAATATTCGCTACAGAGAGCGGACGATACTTCACGATCCACTTCGGCCGCCGCCATCTTCACTTCACTGGGCTAGAGCTAGCCAGCGTAAGCGAAGGAAACGGAAATCAGCCGGTTGTCCAACTTACAAACAAGTGGTCAACTTTTCAGCTGACTCATGAAAAACGTGATCTCTTATTGGAGTTGGGCATGTCACGGAACAGGCTTTTCATGGCTTAAAGACTTAATCAGAAGTTAAACACACACACACACACACACACACACACACACACAATAAGTAGGCCTGCTTGTGTCTTCACCTTTTATTAAGTAAACAGTGTAGTATCTTTTACTGTATAACACTGATATAACATTGCATAACAAAACACAGCATAATTTACACAATTTTTGCGTGCAGGTATTATTTTGGTGTGTGAGAGAGTTAGTGTGTGTGTGTGTGTGTGTGTGAGAGAGAGAGAGTGAGTGTGTGTGTGAGTGTGTGTGTGTGTGTGTGTGTGTGTGTGTGTGTGTGTGAGAGAGAGAGAGAGAGAGAGAGAGAGAGAGAGAGTGTGCGAGTGTGTGCGTGTGTGTGTGTGTGGTTTTCAGAAGGCCTGCTCCTTGTAGACGGCGG
>JAODXP020000006.1:22877994-22885494 GCA_027497455.2 Sardinella longiceps
GATGAAGTAATGTTAATGAATGAATGAATGAATGAATGAAGTCAATGTGGTTCATTGATAAGATCCTTGCTGAAGCACCCAGCAGCATGACTGCCCCCTGGTGGCCAGGCGGTGGCGGTGGTGGATCAGTACCTCTGGAAGGTGTCTGAGAGCAAGGCGATCATCAGGTTGACGCAGAGGACGGCAGACAAGGCTAGGAAGGTTCCGCACAGAATGTGTGCCATGATGGAGTCTACGGCGACCATGGCGTCAAACTCGTACTCGTCCACCAGCGTGATGCGGTACAGGCTGTACAGGAGCTTAGGGACCGTCTTCATGCTGGGGACTGCCGCCGTGCCTGGGGACAACAACACACCACACACACTCATAGTTATTCACTACACATAACACACACACACACACACACACTCACATTCAGCTGCTATACACAACACACTTACATTCAGTTTCTATACACAACACACTCACATTCATTCGCTACACACAACAACACAGACACACACACACACATTCAGTTGCTATACAACGACACTCACATTCATTCACTATTTTTTTGTCCAATTTTTCTCAAATTAACCACTGACATTCAGATTTCCCCACTAGTTTTTCATTTCTTTTCATTTCTTTCTTTCTAACTTTCTTCCTTCTTTCCTTTGATTCTAATCATTTTTCTTTCTTGTTATATCCATAATTATAATTTTAAAAAATTGGCACTGGATCTCCAGCAAGTTACCCTAAGGCTAGTTCTGGCTCTATCTGATAGTTAGTGATGCCTAAAGATAGCCAGTTTGTTTTGAACACTGAGTCATGCTCTGTCCGCATGCTGTGGTGTAAATATAAATGACTCAATGTGGGGACCCTGCTGTTGCAGTAACTTTGCTCATTACGTAAGTTGCTGATAACGGTAAGGTCAAAGGTGAAGTTCCATGGCATGATCGCTATGGTAACTTCAGGTCTGTAGCCAAGCACTGTGATCTTCCAATGACCTCCGTCTCACTCGTGAGATGCATGTTCTATCTGTGTTCTGTGTTCATGTTCTATCTGTGTTCTGCACTGGTTCTAGTGACAGCTCTACTTTTAAAGATCTGCTTCAACCCTTTCTGCTATGACTGCAGCAGACATACCGGTTTGGGCAGAATGGCACCTTACACCGGTGCTAACAGCATTTCGGAGTACTTCCAAAATTCCACAATATTGTTTGAAACATAGACAGGTGACTAGAACATTTCTGAGCGGCACGTGTGCATACATTGTGTGTAGCTGCACTATGTGTGTGTGTGTGTTTTCCACTCTCCCTGAGCTGTAGCCAGGTGGGGAAGCACCTGGTCTGATAACAGATTTCCCTTCACACATCAACTACACACACACACACACACTGCAGCTACACACAATGTATGCACACACATTCACACACACATGTTCATCTACAACCACACATTGTCCAAGGCCAGCACCAGTGCAGTGGAAAACACACACGCACGCACACACACACACACCTCCAAAGATGATCCAGAAAGCGCATGCGTAGGGGATGTAGATCTCTGCGTACAGGAAGAGGAACCTCAGCACGTCCCCAACGATCTTCCCCAGCATGACGATGAAGGGGCCCATCACCCTAAAAGCAGACACACACACACTACTGACACATACAGTACATGTACACACACACACACGTTTGCATAGAATTACACTGTAACCAGGAGCTGGCTGCACATCGCACACACACACACACACACACACACACACACACACACACACACACACACACACACACACACACAGACACTACTGATACATACATGTACACACACACACACGTTTGCATAGAATTACACTGTAACCAGGAGCTGGCTGCACATCGCACACACACACACACACACACACACACACACACACACACACACACACACACACACACACACACACACACACTACTGATACATACATGTACACACACACACACGTTTGCATAGAATTACACTGTAACCAGGAGCTGGCACACACACAGACGCACACAGACGCACACACACACACACACACACACACACACACACACACTACTGACACATACAGTACATGTGCACACATACACACGTTTGCATAGAATTACACCGTAACCAGGAGCTTGCTGCACATCACACACACTATTACCTTGATTACCGGTAACTTGAAACCTTGAGTCTGGCTATTTACTACATGTAAACCTGAGGTAAACACACACACACACATATTCTCATCCTCCCTATAAGAATATGATTTTATCGTTTTGTTTCTGTATTTCAATGTGATAGCTTCTCGACAACTCTTTAAACTCAAACTGTCCTATGTGAATCCATACTGGACAAATAACAGGCAACTACATTATGAGTAGGCCTAAGTCAGTCAATTGGTCAATCCAGCAATCAATCAACAAATCCCAATCAGGTACAAACCAGGCCGATGCTCCACCATAAGAGTGGCCTGGCCACATTTAATACTGTATATCCCTCCATGGTTACCTGAGTAGCGTTAGCCGCCATAGAGCTCCCCCAGCCTGTTCTATTGTGTATCTAATCTATCTGTCCTTCTCAGGGCATATGGCCAGCGCACCGCAGTCTCACTTTCCCCAGTCGCCATGACAACGGAGGCATCCCACACAGACGTTACCACGGTAACCCGGGTGGCCCGAGGGCAGGGGCCCACCTGTGGAGCGAGCTCCCGACTTCCCCAAGGTGAGGCTGTGACACGCGTCAGAGAACAGGTAATTTATCACACAGCCCAGGTGTCACTGGCCTGCCTGAGGCTGCGCACACACACACACCCACACACACACACACACACACACACACACACACACACAGATCACCATGGTAACAGACTAAGCTTGAGAGGGCCCCCCTGGAGGCTAGGGCTGTGGTCGATAGCCACTGTTGTGTGCGTCCCGACTCCCAGCTACACACACACACATACACACACACACAGCTATTGTTGTGTCTGTCCACTGAGGCGCGAGACAAAGAGGCAGTTTAGCAAAACAGGCCCTTAAACTATTGGACTTCCATCTGACCAATCACCATGGAGATTAAAACCCTCCTGCCACCATGTCCTCTCTCAGCACAGGACTAAAATAATATATTACATAATGTATTGTATATGATATTATGTTCACCTCTGTGAGCTACAACATCTCCCTGAGCTAAAATATTTCTTTGAGCTCTCTGTGAGTTAAAACATCTCTGTGAGCGGTGAGCTAAGTGCTTGGTGTAGCTTTAAACTGGGCCTGCCCTGACTATGAGCAAACATCATGGCTCCGCAGCCAGTGACAAAGAAACATCCCTTCAGTCCCAACTAAGTCTAAACAGCCAATCAGAGATTACCTGAGTGCTCACCAGCCAATCAGAGGTTACCTGAGTGCTCACCAGCCAATCAAAGGTTACATGAGGGCTGAACAGCCAATAGGATATTACCTGAGGACTGAACAGCCAATGGGATGTTACCTGAGGACTGAACAGCCAATGGGATGTTACCTGAGGACTGAACAGCCAATGGGATGTTACCTGAAGGCTCTGACGTGCTTCATGAGGCGGAGCCAGAGGAAGATGACGACCACGGCGAAGAGTCGCAGGCTGTAGACGCGCAGTGAACCCGACACCAGGAAGATGTCGGCCATGTGCAGCCCCAGCACCGCAATCAGCAGAACATACACCAGCCAATCAAAAATGTTCCTGTAGACCCACCAACCAATCAGAGCGGAACTCAGCACTGGACCAATAGGATATGCATGAACCAATAGGATATGCAATCAGCTATTACACTAATCAGATGTGTGTGTGTGTGTGTGTGTGTGTGTGTGTGTGTGTGTGTGTGTGTGTGTGTGTGTGTGTGTGTGTGTGTATGTGTGTGTGTGTGTGTGTGTGTGTGTGTGTGTGTGTGTGTGTGTGTGTGTGTGTGTGTGTGTGTGTTTTTACCAGAGATCCTGAGCATAGCTGCCTTTCATGTTCCTGATGAACCTGATCTGCTCCTCCAGGTAATGCCTCTCCTGTGGAAGACACATAGAGTGACATTTTAAAACACACACACACACACACACACACACACACACACACACACACACACACACACACACACACACACACACACACACACACACACACACACACACACACACACACACACACACACACACACAATACAGTCAATACTACTAAATTGCATTTAAATGAGAACATAACTTTGTGTGTCCATGTAGGTGTGTGTGTGTGTGTGTGTGTGTGTGTGTGTGTGTGTGTGTGTGTGTATGTATGTGTACCTCAGGCCACATTGGGTGTGTGCATGCCAGGTCCTCGTTGATGCGTTTGATGCTCCAGCTCTGCCATCGTCGGAGCTTTCGGCGAGACACCTGTAACTCACGCACCTCACGGAGCACCTCCTGAGCCGTTAGCAGCAGCGCTATCACTACCACCAACACACGCCACCAGTCCTACACGCACACACACACACACACACACACATACACACACACATTATATTTACACAGACACTTGATCATCCTCTGACTGTTCTGACATTGTGCGCATGTGTGTGTGTGTGTGTGTGTGTGTGTGTGTGTGTGTTTGTTTGGATGTGTGTGTGTGTGTGTGTGTGTGTATATATATGTATGTATGTATGTGTGTATGTATGTGTGTGTGTGTGCATGTGTGTTTGTGTGTGTGTGCATGTGTGTGTGTGTGTGTGTGTTTAGTGTGTGTGTGTGTACATATATGTCTCCCCCACCTCTGGAAAGACGTATGGCCGTCCCTTGTCTCTGACCACAGACACAGAGATGGCCACTGTGTGTGTGTGTGTGTGTGTGTGTGTGTGTGTGTGTGTGTGTGTGTGTGTACCTCTGGAAAGACATATGGCCGTCCCTTGTCTCTGACCACAGACACAGAGATGGCCACTGTGGTCCAGGCCAGGATGAAGAGGAAGTTGAGTACCAGGAGGATCCATGCTCCCAATCTGCACATAGACATACAGATTACAGTTTACTCTCAGATTACACTCACATAAATATACAGATTATAGTTTGAATACATATTTTATACAGTTTACACTTTTGTTTAATCTCATACTACATTCACATAGATATACACTTTACAGTTTACTCTCAGATTACACTCACATAGACATACAGGTACAGTTTACAGTTTACCCTCAGATTACATCCACATATTGAGTTTATAGTTCCATCTCAGATTAGGTTCACATAAATATACAGTTTATAGTTTTGTTTTATCTCAAATTACATTCACATAGATATACAGTTTATAGTTTACTCTCAGATTACCCCCACATAGATATATAGTTTACAGTTTCATCTTAGATTATATCCACATAAAAATAAAGTTTGTAGTTTACTCTCAGATTACATTCACAAACAGAGTTTATAGTTCCATCTCAGATTAGGTTTACATAGATATACAGATTATAGTTTAATCTCAGAGTACGTTCACATAGATATACAATTTACAGTTTCATCTCAGATTATATTCACATAGAAATACAAATTATAGTTTGATCTCAGATTACATTCACATACACATAGAATACTGAGCTAAGGCTAGTATACTGAACCAGCAATAGCATGCTTAGCTAAGGCTAGTATACTGAACAAAGGCTTCTATACTGAACCAGCGATAGCATGCTGAGCTAAGACGAGTATACTGTCAGTTTGAGCTGGGGCTCGTATACTCAGTGTAGGGTACTCAGTGTCTGTGCAGTACTCACCTGCCATAGAGATTCCATTTGACTGTGATGAGTTTCAGGACCACTGGATGCATTATGAGGTCCAGCTTTCCCTGACGCACGATAAACTCCAACTGACAACACACACACACACACACACACACACACACACACACACGGGCAAACAAGTAAAAATACAAACACACACACACACACATACACACACACACACACACACACACACACACAGAAGCACACACAGGTTTGTTGATGCATTTCAAACAAGCACATAGGGTTGTCACATAGCAAGAAAGACTACAGACTATCACAATGTAACTACTACTGTAAGAACTGTGGTAACAGCCTTTCCATATTACTGTATTGGACATAATCCACTAACTGTCACAATGTAAAGACTACTGTAAAAACTACAGCATTTAGTAACCATGGTAACAGTCTTTCCATATTAGCAGAGCATCATACCGGTGATGTGGGCTCACTGGGGATGGGGGCCGCTCCTGAAACAAGCATTTAAATGTGTTAGGATTGAACATATGTTAAACATACACAATTATTTACATGAGTTAGGACCGAACATGGCAAACATGCTATGATTTAAATGTGTTAGGATTGAGCGTGTTAAACAGTAATTATCTAAATGTGTTAGGATTGAACATGTGAAACATACGCTATCATTCAAATGTGTTAGGATTGAATGTGTTAAATACTTTGATTACACAATTATGTAAATGTGTTAGAATTGTACTTGCTAAACATACACCTGTGCGTGTGTGTGAGAGAATATGTGTGTGTGGGTGGATGTGTGTGAAAGAGAGAGAAAGAGCATCAACATAAATAATTTGTTGCAGTCACAAGTCACAACACCTGCATTGCCGAATACAGACATGTAGACCTGAGTCATATGTGAGTGTGTGCGTGTGTGTGTGCGTGTGTGTGTGTGTGTGTGTGTGTGTGTGTGTGTGTGTGTGTGTGTGTGTGTGTGTGTGTGTGTGTGTGTGTGTGCGTGCGTGGACATATGGAGAGATGTGAATAGCAGAATAGCAATCTGTTACTGTGTTTACAAACAGTGTGTGGGTTTTGCTTGTTTGTGAATGTGTGTGTGAGAGGCTGTAACACACTCTTTAGACCAGCAGGGGGTGGTGTGTCCAATCCTACCTGGGGGACGTGAGTTTTTCCTGCTCTGAGGCTCTGGTTTGTGTGTGTGTGTGTGTGTGTGTGTGTGTGTGTGTGTGTGTGTGTGTGTGTGTGTGTGTGTGTGTGTGGAGAGAGAGAGAGAGGCTGTAACACACTCTTTAGACCAGCAGGGGGTGTTGTGTCCAATCCTACCTGGGGGACCTGAGTTTTTCCTGCTCTGAGGCTCTGGTTTGTGTGTGTGTGCATGTGTGTGTGTATGGGCACCTGGGGGACGTGAGTTCTTCCTGCTCTGTGGTTCTGGTTCCAGCAGGTGGAGGTAGTAGAACTGCTGACGGGTCATTCTGTCCGTCACATGGAACTGATTCAGGGCCAGATGGGCCTACCGGACCAAACAGAACCACATCTTAATGCCATGACAAACAGACTAAAAAAAAAAAAAAAAAAAAAAAGCAATAACATTGTACAGTATATTCTCAGTGTACAACCAGTGCAACACATTTTTGTGCGTTATGTGGACCGACAAGCTGATATTAAGTGCGATCTCAGTTATATTCATTTTCACATTTGTTTCCTCCTAGCCAGTGTTTCAGCCGAGAGAGCATTCATTCACCCTGTATTGAGCCATTCAATCATCAAAGTGAC
>JAODXP020000006.1:22890494-22900494 GCA_027497455.2 Sardinella longiceps
GCGAAAACATAACCTCCTTGGTGGTGGAGGACTATGAATAAAATCCACAGCTCTAAAAAACAAACAAACAAAAAAACACAACAAAGCGCAATCAGATGTAGGAAGAGGTGTGGGACTCACCGGACTGCGGGGGCCGTCGGTCATCTCGAAGCCCATGTCCTCCCCCCCTGAGAAGGACACACTGCTGCGATGTCTCCTCATCCTTCAGCTCTCCCCAAAGGGCCTTTAGCTAGGAGCAGCTTAGCACTGCTAACTACACTAACTTTAACTTAACTTGTGTCAGGCCTGTCATAAACACACTCACCTATACACAAACTCACCTACACACACACTTAGCAGGCAACACTCACTCAAGTCAGCATACACACTTCTTCACACAACCAACATTCTCACACTTCACCTACAAAGCAGCTCACACACATAAACACACACACACACACACACGTTTCAAAGTCAGAATACACAGTGCACACCACCTCCTCAACAGCACATACACACACACATAAACACACACACCTGAATCACAGCCAAGTGACACACAACCTTTAGACTACATATAGTCTACACACACACAGACCTGATGTCCAGGCAACCCAAGCTAGCATCCGTTAGAAAGGTAGCATGTAGCCTACAGTCCCGTAGAGCTAACAGATCCCGCAGACAGCTTCAACGCCACTGACACCCGCTACACCGCCAGCATCCTCCACCACACAATCACACAGCTCGCATCAGCAGCAACAGATGAAGCGCATACACACACACACACACACACAGACACAAACACAGGCTACACACACATGCACTGATAAGCTTGTAGTAAAACAAGCCTAGTACACCATACAGAGCTGGAGCGATGCTGTGTGTTGGCTGTCGTGTGTCCACATGCAGAGGCCACACACACTCACACACACAAACACAAACACACTCACACACACATGAACGTACGCATGCACGCTGTCCTGGCCTCGTAGTGGGGGTAGTGGATGGTGACGTAGTGCAATGGTGTGTGGCGTTAGTTCAGTGGACTACAAACAGGCCAGCATCACAATCACTGGTGATGATTGTGAGTTGTTGCACCGTAAGCCGAAAGCCCCGGCTATTGTTAGACCACACAATGTGCTCCGCAGCTAACCTTTAGTGACCGCTGCCCTGCAAAACAAACTAACTAGGCACACCGACCAGCACACAAATACTGCTGACACCTGAGAGAGAGAGAGAGAGAGAGAGAGAGAGAGAGAGAGAGAGAGAGAGAGAGAGAGAGAGAGAGAGGGTGGAGAGAGAGAGAGAGAGAGAGAGAGAGAGAGAGAGAGTGGAGGGGGAGAAAGAGAGATAGGGAAAAGGAAACAACACAGAAAAGAAGTGAATTGACTAAACTGAATTGAATTGACTTGAATTAGTGGCAGTAGTGAGAAAGAGAAAAGCACAGAAAGAGAGAGATGGACAGGCATAAAGAGAGAGATGGAGAGGTAGAAAGGTATAAAGAGAGAGAGAGAGAGATAGAGAGAGAGAGAGAGAGAGAGAGATACAAAGAAAGAGGTACAAATAGAGGGAGAGGTATACATAGATTTGTACAGAGAGAGAGAACAAAGAGAAAGAAAGACAGAGAGGGGAACAGAGAGAGCGAGAGGGAGAGAGAAAGAGAGAGAAGGAAAAGGAGATAGAAAGTGTCAGAAAGAAAAAGACAAAGTCAGAGCTGATGTGAAAGAGAAAGTCCCAGCACTAGACAACCCCAGCAGCAGTGACACTCAAACATACCGGTGTAGAACTACAGAAATGCCAAACAGCCAGCCAAGAGATGTTTGAGGGTAAAATATCCCTCTCAGAGTCTTCGTCTTACAAAGTCTTGCGTTTGAGTGCACAGTATTTCAGAGTCTTAGTCTTATACAGTCTTGTCTTACACAGTCGTTTATGTCCCTCTCACAGCCTTAGCAGTCTTGTCTTATACAATGCTGGTGTTTATGTGGAGAAGTTCTTCCTTGGCTGGCTGTTAATGAGGGCCAATAAAACACTTGACCCGCGTCACTGAACTCCTTGCCTTCACTTATCGGAGTCATTTTCAACGTGGTCCAACCCAACAACAGTGATAGCCTATCGACACTGGGCTTTAGGCAAGAGACAGCCCAACAACAGTGCTATCTACATTGGGCTTTAAGCAGGGGACTGACAACCCCAAGTCATTTCCAACATGGTCCATCAACCCAACAACAGTGCTATCTGTTACTTTGGGCCTTAAAGGGACACCAGGCAGGACTGCGTTTTTTCTATCTCCGGAGCTCCACCTACAGTCCCCGAAATATTAGAAAAAATACAACTACATTGTACATTCTCAACAATCGATGTAAATTTATTTCCAAACCAAAGAGCACAATGATCATTTTTGTGCGTTATGTCGTCTGACAAGCCGGTAATAAATGCGATTTCAGTTATATCTACTTTCAGTTTCTATTTCGTGGACCCACCACCAGTCATTCTGTCAAGCGGAATTACAGTATGTGAAACAAATGCTGGACACTGATGAGAGAGCCATCGGTAATGAACCATTTAATCATCGAAATAACTTTGAGGCTGGTAAATTAACAGTAAAACGTTGCCTGGTGTCCCTTTAAACAGGGGCCTGACAACCCTAAGTCATTTCCATTGTGGTCCAATCGAGCAGTGCTATTTACTTGGAACTTTAAAGGAATTATCTGGAGTGAATCAACATGTAGCCCTGCTGTTCCACATTGCCAAGTGCTGTAAATACCTACTGTATGGCAATGACCGAATTTCGTACAATGCAGAAGCACAACAGAAACAGGCATATCAAAACGAAACCAAATTATAAAAATATATAAAATATATAAAAAGCAGGTGACTGAAACTGTAAGTCATTCCTGACGTAGTCCAACCCAACAGTGCTATTTTCTTTGGGCTTTAACCAGGGGACTGACATGGCCCATGTCATGGCCCCCCAAGAGGCTATTTATTTTAGACTTTAAGCCGCAGCAGTGCTACCGTATGGGCCTAAGTATACATACAGAATACACACACACACAGGCTACATACATACATAACATAGTCAAAACAAAGAGTGGGGCCAAGTCTGGACAAGTCTTCGTGTACATGATCAGACAGACAGACAGACACACACACACACTGTAAAGTAGTAGGCTTATATCAGCCATATCAATTTTGAGCACACACACACACAAACACACACACACACACACACACACTTATGCTAGCGTATGGGCCTGGTGACTGTTGATCCATGTCTGGCTGGGTGAAGAGGGTTTGCAGAGGGGTGCAGGGGTATCAGAGGGGCCCCTGATGAAGTCTTATCTGATAACAGCCATGGCACTGTGTGTGTGTGTGTGTGTGTGTGTGTGTGTTGGCACTGTGTTGGAACAGCACACACTTGCGATTAGGATCTAATCTCTGTTGTTACACATGGGCATGTGTCTGTGTTTAGATCAAATGTACACACACACACACACACACACACACACACACACACACACACACACACACACAAAAAGAGAGAGAGAGAGAGAGAGAGAGAGAGAGAGAGAGAGAGAGAGAGAGAGAGAGAGAGAGAGAGAGAAAGAGAGAGAGAGAGAGAGGAGCAATCATGCCTAGCAAACACAAACTAATTTTCTTACAAAGTCTCTCTCTCCAAGAGAGTGCCATACCATAGCAATTATATGACTACACGTTATACTCTATGACTGTGATTATATTGTTTTATCACTTCTGATCTGATCAGAATCATTGCACAGTATGGTCTGTGTACACACACACACACACACACACACACACGAGAGAGAGAGAGAGAGAGAGAGAGAGAGAGAGAGAGAGAGAGAGAGAGAGAGAGAGAGAGGAGCAATCATCTTTAGCAAACATACAGAACTAATTTACTTACAAAGTTATTCTCTCCAAGCCCATGTATACCATACCATGATGACTAAATGACATGTTTCTCATTTCAGCTCTAATCGCCATCGTTGCACACATGTACGATCTACACACACACACACACACACACACACACACACACACACACACACACACACACACACACACACACACAGACACACACACACGCTGAGATGGTGATTGGTGATATATAACATAGCTTTACATAGCACATTGTGTTCCTGTCCTGACACATAACGGTGAGATGCATATCCAACCCATACAGCAAACAGTCAAGACATTCTTGAAGACCCGGCTCTTCCGAGAGAGCCTCTTATCCTAGTCTAGGGTGTCAAACTCATTTTTTATCAAGGGCCACTTAAGCATAGGGATTTTTCTCAGAGTAATTTTCTCAAAATTCACATCCAAGACTCACAAATAAGGGTGAAAAAAAACACACATTCCCTTGTTTTAGATGTTTTGGATAAAAGCAGTTGCTAAATGGATAAATGTAAATGTAAATGTCAATGTAAGTGCTCCTTACATAGAGGACACTTTAGGAGGAGTGGTTACTGATTAATATACACACACATGCGTTCACATAGCCATGTGCTTTTAAAGGTAGTTCCTCACGTCGTAAATCGCTAATATTTAACCCTTGACACACAGTATACACACACAGTACACACACACACAATACACAGACACACACACACAAACACACATACATACATAACATGGTCAAAACAATGAGTGGGGCCAAGTCTGGACAAGTCTTCGTGTACATGATCACACACACACACACACACACACACACACACACACACACACACACATTTCTTTTATGTTAATATTTTATGACATTATTTTGAGGCATACATGTATTACGTGTATGTGTGGGGGCTGGAGGTAGTTGTTTGTTTCGAAGAGAAATGGGGAACAGCACTGGGTGTTTCATTGTTTGTTTGTTTGTTGTTTGTTTGTTTATTTTCTCTTACTTAATTACTGCTTGGTTGTTTTTCTTTTTGTGGTGTACTCTAGAACGTAAATTAACCTAAATTAACATTTATGCATTTTGTTGGGGGAGTGAAATAATCATTAAGTTTTTCTATCATATAAAAAACACCATGTGGGCATGATTTGGGACATTGAGTCTAAGTTGATATTGTGATCTATGTTTAGACGGTCTGTCGAGTTTGCTAGATAGCTACAAAAAAATCCAACTGTGCGAAAAATGCTCAAGAAATGCTGAAAAATGCTTATAAAAACCCAGCTTTTACCCAACTACCCCTTCTTAAAGCCAGTGTCTCTGCTTATTGTCCATCAAACTTTTAAAGCTAGAATAAAGAGGACTTTGCTTTTAAATCTGTCCATCATAAAAGAAGAGAAACCCAGATAACAAGATATATGGAAATAAACGATTTATTTCATACTATTAGACTACATGGACTCAAACAAAAGGGCAAGGTCAAGGTCAGGTCTCCCTGTTTTACAACATCATCTGTATGTTTATTGTTATTGTAGTATTACAGTATTTGCAATAAAATGCCAGAGGTGAAGACACATTCTCGGATTCCCAACAGTCATATACTGCACATAACACTCCTGATTGCTTTCCTGACTGACCAGCAATGGTCTACTTTCCTTTAGGATTTTATTGATGTCCAAAAAATTATTATAAATAAATTTTTGCCATCTCTCGCCTTCTTGGGTGTTGTGTCACAGGTAACTGTGTATGATTGTTGCTCTGTGTGTGTGTGTGTGTGTGTGTGTGTGTGTGTGTGTGTGTGTGTGTGTGTGTGTGTGTGTGTGTGGTGTGTGAGTTTGTGTGTGTGTGTGTGTGTGTTGATTTTGTATGCTTTATGGGGACTTGCCCCGAGTCATCAAACCAGTGGTATTAAAAGTGTTTTTTGTTCACTGATAAAATGTGCCTGGACCCAAAGCTAGCCAAAACCAAGTCCAGACCTCATGTGGATGTACCAAAATTGAGCCAAAACCGATTGATTGACTATAATATAATGATGGGGGACAATATTTCATAATTGTTGAGTGTTTCTCAAAGTTGAGGAAGCAGTCTAAGAAGGCTGCTTTTTCGAGTATTCCACGCCATTGTGTGTTGCCAAGCACTGTTCCAATGTCAAGGATCCTTCTAAATTCTATCGAGGACAGAGTCCTTTCTTCGTACATTTTTCAAGGCTGCACTGATTGAACCTTGTCTCCATAGTGTACGACTTCAAAGGCGAGCGTTCTACCAAGGGAGCATTCTCGACTTTGAGAAACAGTCGTTATAATGCTTAGCCAAAACCAAGGGAAAAATTGCCTTCTATCACTTATGGTAACTAATTGTTCTGCAAGGCTCCTGACAGTTGAGTCATGGATCTGGCCAAAGTGTTTTCCTGAGTAACAACAACAAGAGAGTTTTCCTTTGCTCATGTTGCTCATGGGTGCTGTTTAGCTCTCTTCGTTTCTAAAGAGACGTAACTGTATTTCAAACTGGTGCTGTATATTTACAATTTAATTTAATTGAAGTACGGATCTCTGGGTTGCCAGATTTGGTTTGATGAGCAGCTTTGAGGGGTTGCCAGATAGGGTTCCTGTGCGATGAACAGCTTTGAGGGTTGCCAGATAGGATTCCTGTGCAATGTGCAGATCTGCGGGTTGCCAAATGGGCTTTCTTTGCAATGAGCATCTGTGCGATGAGCGGCTCTGAGTTTTGCTAGATGGGGTTCTTGTGTGATGGGCAGATCTGTGGGTTGCCAGATAGTGTTCCTGTACGATGAGCGGCTTTGAGGGTTGCCAGATAGTGTTCCTGTACGATGAGCGGCTGTTGCCAGATGGGGTTGATTGCTACCCAAACCAGTGATTGCCCATGCACTCCCTGTTCCACTCCACACGGCAGAGCCAGCACCACTCAAACTTACACTGGGCCCGCGGACACACCATGTGCATGCAGCCGCCTGCAGAGATACACACAGAAAACAGCAGAATTAGGGGACGGTCCGCAGTGAGTGTGTGTCTGTATGTATGTGTGTGTGTGTGTGTGTGTGTGTGTCTGTGTGTGTGTGTGTGTGTGTGTGTCTGTGTGTATGTGTGTGTGTGTGTGTGTGTGTGTAGGTATAGCCTCTATGGAAGTATGCAGTGGGTGTGTGTGTGTGTGTGTGTGTGTGTGTGTGTGTGTGTGTGTGTGTGTGTGTGTGTGTGTGTCTGTGTGTGTAGGTATAGCCTCTATGGAAGTATGCAGTGTGTGTGTGTGTGTGTGTGTGTGTGTGTGTGTGTGTGTGTGTGTGTGTGTGTGTGTGTGTGTGTGTGTGTGTGTGTGTGTGTGTAGGCATAACCTCTATGGAAGTATGCAGTGTGTGTGTGTGTGTGTGTGTGTGTGTGTGTGCAGGTAGGTGTAGCCGCTATGAGTATGTATGTATGCAGTAAGTAAGTATGCAGTGTGTGTGTGTGTGTGTGTGTGTGTGTGTGTGTGTGTGTGTGTGTGTGTGCAGGTAGGTGTAGCCGCTATGAGTATGTATGTATGCAGTAAGTAAGTATGCAGAGTGTGTGTAGTTAGTTAGTGTATGTATACAGTACGGATATGTTAGCCCTCTAAGCCAGGCCAAGGGCTACGGAAAGTGTGAGGGCTCAAACAGTACCGTTTTTCTCTATAGGGACTTTACACTTGGGACAGGGGCGTGTCGTCTCATCTATGGTCTATGTGTGTGTGTGAGTGTGTGTATATCCTAGTGTGTGTGTATGCTAGTGTGAGTGTGTGTGTGTATGCTAGTGTGAGTGTGTGTGTGTGTGTGTGTGTGTGTGTACCATTTTTCTCTATAGGAACTTTGCACTTGGGGCAGGGGCGTGTGGTCTCATCTATGGTCTGCTGAGAGGCCTGATCCCAGCGAGCTCTCATAGCCGCCTCTTCATCCACCACATAACCCTAAGGAGGACAACACATCATCATCATCACCATCATCACCATCATCATCATCATCATCATCATCACCATCATCATCATTCACCACATAACCCTTAGGGGGAGAACATCACCGTAATCATTATCTTAATCATTATCATCATCATCACCCTCATCTTCATCAGCATCCTCATCCACCACATAATCCGGGGAAGGCCTACAACCCAGCAGCGGTAACATTATAGTTATAATAACTTCGTAGTCATCAATATCATCATAATCATCATCATCACCACCATTCACCTTCAACATCATCATCAACTTCACCTTCATCATCCACTACATAACCCTGAGGAGTTTAACAACCCACCATCATCATCATCATCACCATCTTAATCAATTCAATTTAGTGAGTAGAGCACCAAATACAAAACATATCCCTCACAGTGTGGTCATCATCATCGCCATCTTAAATCATCCTCATCCACCACATAACCCTGAGGAGGTCAACAACCCAGCAGTGTTAACATTACAGTTACTATAACTATAATATCAATATCATCAACATCATCATCATCATCATCAAATATGTTATGTGTATGTCTGTCCTAAACAAGTTAAACGAGTCTTGCTCAGGAACGCAAAAAGAATTTCAGTGAAAACTGACAATCAAGTATGATCGTATTGTATCAGATCATCATCATCATCATCATCATCACCACCAACAACATCATCACCATCACCATCATCATCACCATCATCACCATCATCACCCTCTCCAGCACCATGGTGATTGACTTGCAGTACTCTATCCAATCCACCGAGAGGGTTCTGACCCCACACCGCCCTCTGGTGGCTGTGGTGTACTATACACTCAGGTATTTAAAGCCACTCTATTGAGCCAGAGGCCCAGAGCCAGAACCCAGCTGCACTGTCTCGCATGGGTGACCAATCACTGCAGAGGAGGAGCTACTGTAAGCCAATAGGCTATTCAAGGACGTAACGATAACCTAATTGAATGATGATGCGTAACGATAGCCTAATTGAATGATGAGTGTGCTCGTTATGCTGCACACCGGAGCGCAACATGCTTCTGAGATCTACTTTAATACAGCATTAATAAATACATTAAGCACCCTATTTACTTCCAGTAGGAATATAAGAGTGAAGAGTCAAAAATGAAGTAAAATCCACATTTATATGAATTTTATGAGGGTTGGATAAAAAACACAAAACAAATGCGAGTGATGAGCTCAATGGTGTTTTTTGCGCCCAACGACACCTTCCAGGCAGCACAGCCAAAGGCACTACCTTTACCCTATTCCTAACCATAACCCCCTGAACCCTCATCCTAACCCTAAACCAAGGGGAGTAGTGCCTTGAAGGTAGCACTGCCTGGAAGGCACCGTTGAGGGCAAAAAACACCAAGGCAGAGTGCTGACAAGTTGCGAGTAGCAACAAAGTGTTCAGTTGATCTCTGTTTCTGGAGAAGAAACCGTGTTGGCAGAGATGTGAATTTAACGGTCAGAAATGTGAATTTCACGGTCAGAAATGTGAATTTAACTGTCAGAAATGTGAATTTAACTGTCAGAAATTTTGAACTGTTATGAATGTGAACTGAACTGTTATGAATGTGAATATAACCCTCACACATCTACTTTTCTAGTATCTTTGCTTAGGATCATCTTTCGTTTACCATAACAACGTATGCTAATCTCAGAGAGTTAGCAAACAAGCTAACATGTTGAATGGGCCGGTAGAGTCGAGAGGGGCAACTGTTGGCTCCAACAGCAGTTGTTTAATGTTGTCTGTTCTCAGCATACTAATAAATGCCTGTAATGTAGCCTAGTAGTTTAAATGTTGTTTGGTTAAAGCATGACTTTACCTGAGGTGTGTTTCCTGTTGCCGGGAGCAACTGTTGCCGACAGCCCCCCTCGTGGTACTCCTCCTTACATTCACGGCAGAACACAAACTACACACACACACACACACACACGCACACACATAAAGTAATTATGTGAGTTTCAGCCTTTAAGATAAGTTTAATTAATAAGTTTTTCATATCACTGATCTACTGCATACAAATACACTTGCACACAAACACACACACATACACACACACACTCTCTCTCTCTCTCTCTCTCTCTCACACACACACACACACACACACACACACACACAGCAAATGTGAGAAAATGCTGCTGTTAT
>JAODXP020000006.1:22912994-22915494 GCA_027497455.2 Sardinella longiceps
GAGATATATGGTCACTGACGCAATGTAAATTCCGGCTGGCATTCCAGACCTGTTTAAGTACTATTGCGCCCCCTACAGCTCCGGTGTAAAATCTGTCAAAAGTAGCTTAATGAATCCTTTAATTACAAAAAAAATCCTGAGTCCATTTCCTAATCTGGATCATCACCAGAATTTAATGGGTTCCTCCTTGGGCAAAGACACACCTCTGGTAGAAACTTCATAAGAATCTGTAAAGTTGCTTACATACAAACAAACAGACAACACGAAAACACAAAAACATCCTTGGTGGATAATAATTGCACCATCCCACAAGTTACTAAACCTATCCCATTCCCACACTTAAATAACCACACACACACCCACCCCCCCACACGCACACACACACGCACACACACACACACACACTTACTTACTTACCCCATAAACACAAACACATTACTAAACCTCCCCATCTCCACACACACACTTTACTAACTATGCCTCCATCCTCACACACACGACTCACCCTCATGGACTTACCCACAGTTTTCAACACTTTTTAATCTGCTAATTACATTTCTACAAAATATTCAAAGCTGCAAAGCTGTATATGTGATTCTCTCTCTCTCTCTCTCTCTCTCTCTCTCTCTCTCTCTCTCTCTCTCTCTCTCTCTCTCTCTCACACACACACACACACACACACACACACACACACACACACACACCATTCACATAACAACCTCCAAGATGCTGTGAAGTAAAGATGGTTGGTGTGCTAGGATAAGAAAGTGTGTGTGTGTGTGTGTGTGTGTGTGTGTGTGTGTGTGTAAAGTATGTGTGTATGAGTGTGTGTGTGTGGTGGGGGGTTGTTTGGACAAGGTTCAGCGGTGCTGGAAAGGTGTGATAAAGAGGTAAACACACAGGGGAGCAAAAGATAACCTACTGCCAAGAACACACACACACACACACACACACACACACACACACACACACACACACACACACACACACACTGAAAAATATCAGTCCACCCATACACCTTTACAAATATAGCCTGTACAGACATGTGACAGATATCCACAGACCCACCCACACACACACACACACACACACACACACACACACACACACACACACACACACACACACACAGCTTGTACAGACATATCCACAGACCCAATCTATTCCATCTGTTATTTAGGACTTAGGAGAGAGTAAGACAGAGAGAAAAGAGGGCGAGAGAGAGAGAGAAAGAAAAAGGACGAGAGAGAGAGAGAGAGAGAGAGAGAGAGAGAGGCAAGAGAGAAACACAGAAAGAGGCCAAAAGAGAGAGAGGGAAAGAGGGCAAGAGAGAGAGAAAAACATAGATAGAAGGTGAGAGAAACAAAAAACATAGAAATAGGGAGACAGAGAGAGAAAGAGAGAGTGAAGCAGAGACAGAGAGACACAGACAGAAAGATAGGTAGAGGCAGAGCAGGAGAGACAGAAAGATAAACAGAGAGAGACAGAAGAAAAGAGTGACTAACTTCGACACTCATTCATTCCTCACAGAAGACGTGAGCAACTAACTCTATGACCTTCCTGTCTGAAACCCAGTTTGGTGTGTTGCTTTATGGGAATTTGTCCTTTCCCACGTGCCATGTGGGTGTAGCGGATGCTAACTAGCTTAGCTGGGCTATTTATCCTCTCCAATGTGCCATGTGGGTGTAGCGGATGCTAACTTAGTTAACCTCTTGTTGTATGGGAATTTATCCGTTGCCAGGTGTCATGTGGGTGTAGCGGATGCTAACTAGCTCAGCTGGGCTATTTGTCCTCTGCCACATGCCATGTGGGTGTAGTGGATGCTTACTACCTTAGCTGTGCCTGTACAATATTAGCTAACCTCTTCTTTATGGGAATTTATCCTCTCCCACGTGCCATGTGGGTGTAGCGGATGCTAACCAGATGCTAACTTAGTTAACTTCTTTGATGGTTATATTACATTTGTCCTGGAATCTACCATGTACCATGTGGGTGTAGGCTAATTTATGCTAGTTAGCTTAGCTGTGAGTGTCCAACCTTAGCTAACCTCCTTTATGGAGATTTGTTCTGGACTCTATCATGTACCATGTGGGTGTAGCTGATGCTAACTAGCTTAGCTGTAAACCTCCTTTATGGGCATTGGTCCCTTGCCACATGCCATGTGGGTGTAGTGAATGCTAAATACATTAACCTCCTTTATGGACATTTGTTCTACCATGTGACTCAATGCTGAAATCACAAGAGCCTCCTTCAGTTGAAAACACAGCAGAACTTTAAAAGAGTGAATCAATCAGTATTCCTACTGTTTGAGATTACAGAGAGCTGAACATGAACTACAACACAGCATCAACCAATTAGCGAACTGGTAGTTCACGCTAACAGAATGGGGCACAGATACTCGCTGTCAGATATAGTCCCCTACTGCATGATTCATTCAGTTAAAGAAGTTAGCTGCTGGTTCAGTATTCACTCAATGTTACGTCAAACTTTCTTATTCTTT
>JAODXP020000006.1:22952994-22955494 GCA_027497455.2 Sardinella longiceps
TCTGGAACTGAACAGTGTAATTTCACCGCTTCACTCTCCAGCAAGTACTATATGTTATTATGCACACACATATACACACTCACACACACACACACACACACACACACACACACACACACACACAAATAAACACACACATAACCTCTTTACTCCCCAACAAGTGCTGTATGTTGTAATGCACACACACACACATACACATAAGCACGCACACACACAAATTATCACACACACACATAAACACACACACACACACACACACACACACACACACACACACACACACACACACACAAATAACCTCTATAGTCTGCAACAAGTACTGTATGTTATAATGCACATAGTGAATGGATGGTTTGCCTTCTTTTATGGTTATAGTCAATCTTCCTCCTCTTTCCTCCATTTCCTGTTTGTTAGATGCACCCCCCGTGGTTCGGTCCGCAAGCCCACCGCCTCCGCCTCGCAAACCTCTGTGTCCGCAGCGGAGAACACACACAGCCCACACACACACACACACACACACACACACACACAGACACACACACACACAAAATCCTATGTGAAGAAACCACCCCTGAATGGAGGCTCTTTGGGCTCTCTGATTGCACTAAAGTGAGGAAGGCGTTTCTCTTTCCCTTAGCCTGGCCCTTCTGTCAGGGGCCTGATTGCTTGGCCTCTTTGTGTGTGTGTGTGTGTGTGTGTGTGTGTGTGTGTGTGTGTGTGTGTGTGTGTGTGTGTGTGTGTGTGTGTGTGTGTGTGTGTGTGTCTGTGTGTCTGTGTGTGCATGTGTGTGTGTGTGTGTGCTGTGTGTGTGTCTGTGTGTGTGTATGTGTGATGTGTGTGTGTGTGTGTGTGTGTGTGTGTGTGTGTGTGTGTGTGTGAGTGTGTGTGTGTGTGTGTGTGTGTGTATGTGTGTGTGCATGTGTGTGTGAGCAGGCTAAAAGCCACTCAAACCCAACTATACGCCACAGAACAATCACCCACCCATTGGGCATGTTCTAGTCGTGAAGGTTGCTGACGTCATCAGCTGGCTATTCTATAGAATGGTCCACGTAGCCCATGGACTTGAGCCGAAAGCCTTTTATTACCTCCGCCAAGGAGGTTATGTTTTGCTCGGCGCGTGTGTGTGTGTGTTTGTGTGTGACTGTGAGCAACGTAACTCGAAAAGTACTGCACGGATTTGGATGAAATTGTCGGACAACGTGTGTATTGGGACAAGTAAGAACTGATTCGATTTTGGTGGCGATAGGTGATCCAGAACACCATCTGTGACCACATTGTCTTGGCGGAGGTCTGTGCTCTCTGAGCGCTTTTCTAGTTATCTTGTTAATGAATAAAAATGTGTCCACAAGATAGCAGTACACCAGTAGCTTGACAAGTCAGACTAGAACTTAAAAAGGTATAGTCTGGCCACAATGGATAGAACCTAGGGTCGGGAACCTTTTTGGCTGAGAGAGCCATTAATGGGACATATTTTGAAATTTATTTCCATGAGAGCCATACAATATACAGGCATGTCTTTTATTCATTAGCCTAATTTATCTTATCTTTATTCGAAAAGTAATCAAAAAGTATAGAAAAAGAGTGTTTTGGCATACTCCTCATCTGTGAATGGCTTTCCATTTCTCACAATTGCTATTCAAGTCACATTGGACTGAAATAGATAGATGAATGGATTGAAATAGGCCTACATGAGAATGTTTTACATTTTTAACGTTATCATTCTTTTATAAAAGATTTGTATGTGAGCCAGATGCAACCATCAAAAGAGCCACATCTGGCTCCCGAGCCATAGGTTCCCTACCCCTGGGATAGAGCCTAGGGTCAGAATCTTTCAAACTGCCTCTGCATGCTATAGAAAAGCACTATGACCAGACCCATCATAAGCGCTTTGTATGGCTCTAATTACAACCAAGTCAAGCACGGAATAAGCCAATTCAAACATCGCTACGCTCGCCCAACGACTCCCTGTCCACATGATTGGATAGACACCACCGTTGTCTGAATACAATAGTTCCCTATGGCTGATGGCTAGACGTACCTGCAGAGTAAATCAATTTGCTAGCGCCAGGGTACGTGTCTAGAGTTCTAGGCTAGTAGACACTAGCACTACGCTGTGTGTGTGTGTGTGTGTGTGTGTGTGTGTGTAGAGTTCTAGGCTAGTACACACCAGCACTATGCTGTGTGAAACAACCACACCGGATCTGAGTAGGCTACAGAAAGACAAACTTTGTGGATAGGAATTTAACAAAGCCTCGAGGCAAATCTGACCATCATTTTTGACCAGACCATCACCTGACCATCATGTTTGTTATCAAATTACTTGAGTAATCATTTCAGCCCTAGTCTGCAAGGCAGTTTGTGACAGAGCATGTATGCGTGTGTGTGTGTGTGTGTGTGTGTGTGTGTGTGTGTGTGTGTGTGTGTGCGTGAAATCTCGCCCAATCTCCTCATGTTGTTTGGGATCCCAGTGTGTGTGTGTGTGTGTGTGTGTGTGTGTGCT
>JAODXP020000006.1:22974878-22987378 GCA_027497455.2 Sardinella longiceps
AGTATACTTCCCCTACTAATATAACTAGGATAGAAAAGGGGCTGATGGGGCTTGTGGCTGAAGTCCTCAGAGGCTTTCAATCTCAGAGAAATCAGTGTGTCTTTGGGTTTCTCTTCTCTTCTTTGGTCAAGTTGCCACTCATCTCATAATGAGGACACACACACACACACACACAGACACACACACACACACACACACAGAGTATAGAGCCCCAGTCTCCATGGTTACCTGCATGCACTTGAGCAGGTCCATGAATGCATCCAGTCCTTCCAGAAACTTCTCCCTGAGCTTGTCTGACCACTCAGTGGGCCGGCTGATCAGGACGTACCTGCAGAAACACACACACACACACCACTGTTAAATAAACATACAGATACAGACTGTACCTACACACATAGGTGGACGCACGCACACACACACACAGGTGGACATACACTCACACACACACACATTCAGATACATGCACACACGCACACACTCAGAGTCTGCTTATGTAACTGCGCAGTAGACTCACAATGTGGAGCTCAGAAATGGAACACAGGTTAACAGACAGACAGACAGACGGACAGACAGACAGTCATAATTAATGTCTGCTATGCAGCAATAGGCCCTGGACATACATTCACAGGTGGACATGATACACAGACACAGATTCAGACACACACAGCATAGAAAGACACTAACACACAAAGAGTCAGACAGACAAACAGACTGACAGTCAGTCATAACTAGGGTCAGCTTTGCAGCAATAGACCCTGGACAAGATATACAGGGTCTATCTACAGGCAGACACAATACACAGACAGCCAAAGACAGACAGCCAAACACACACACACACACACACACACACACACACACACACACACACACACACACACACACACACTGACAGTCAGTCATAACAGGGTTTCCCCAGGTTTGACCACCACAAATTTAAGACTTTTTTAAGACCTTTTTAAGACCACTTCAAAGAAAATTAAGACCTGAGCGGCCCAAAATCGCAATCGGCGTGTAACTGAATTTGGATATAGTGTGAATGGCTGGAACTTACAGAACTTACAGAAACACAGTGGGCTGACCAAACATTACCTAGAGTTTAACATGGCAAGCCTACAGCGGTTTAAACCACATCAATATTGATGTAATCTAGGGTAAGGTCAGGTCTTATTAATATAATGTTTGTTAACTACTTTTTTAAAGACAGAAACAAACAAAAAGGTAAAGTTTAGCTAACTACACCAACACTGACCTCCTGGGGGTCACAGACCCCACTTTTGAATATTTTCCCCTATTTTTCTAATAAAAAAAGCTGACATTTCATGTAGCTATAGGCCTAAATACAAAAATCCCGGCCTGACAATTCTGTTCTTTGATCATGACTGGCTACACAGTTTAACATGCCTTTCCCCTTATTTAATTAAGGTAACTATAATCATAATCATTTTCTTTATAGTAATATAATCATTGCTATTTTACTCTTTTCTTGTACTTTTTATACTACATATTTGTATATCTGAATACTGGCATTCATACTGGCCTACGGCAAGTAGCTTAATCTGTTGACATTTTTGCTGCTGCCACTTTAAATTTAGCTTACACTTCTAAGATAAACTATATACTTGGAGGACTGATCTGAAATCCCAAATTAGCTTATTTATAAAGCTCACATACTGGTGCAATATGACTGCACTGCAGCCCATGGCCATAGCCAGCATTTTGAAATTACCAAGGTCCTAGATGCGCGCGGAGCACACTGAAAGTTTTTCAACATAAGAGACCTACTGAAATAGTGTTTGAACTAATCTTTGAACTTCCCCTGCTCATACTGAATTTGCTAAACTCACTTATTGTATTAGATACACTATTATATGCATAGCTGCCATAGTAAAGGGAAAGGTTTGAGACACTCCAAACCCCCTCTCCCTTTGCATTCTCCCACCAGTTGGGTGAGACTTCAGCACCACCTAAAATGAGGGTGCTCCATTTCTGAAATTGGGTGATAGAAAACTTCAAAGTGATCTCACAGCAATCTCTGAAATGAACACAGTTCTTAAAAATGCAATGGTGGGAGCACATCATGATAGACTTTTTTTCTGATGGAAACACAAAAATTACACCCACTGAAAGCCAATGAGACACAGCTCCTCCTTCCTTCCTAATACATAACTGAGCAATGCTGAATATGCAGCTGTATCTTTTTAGCACAGAATTCTTTAGGCTATTTATGATTTTGTGACAACAGTGTAACCTGCCACTGATTGTGTTTAGAGAAAATATATTTTACTTCAGTGAATGAGTTGTGTCCAGTTGATGTGATTTAAGTGCTCCAATCATTTAGTCTACAATAATGTGCTCCCACAACAGATTACAGTTTTAAAAATTGTGTTCATTTCACAGGTTTCAATGAGATTGAAAACTTGAAAACTTATCTCTGCAAATTATAGGTGCAAATTATTACCTTGCCTAAATATAGGCGATCTTCACACTGAAATTAAACCCTCTCATTCTCTAGCAAGTACGTTACCAATTATACCAATGGATAGATCTGGTTGTGTAGGTATCATGCCCATTTAAAGCTTCCGAAAGACAATGAAGCAAAACCGGAGATGTGTTTTGCGGCACTAACGCGCGCAAAAGGGTTAATTAATTGGCGCGTCTGAAGAATGTTTAACTTATTTTCGGCTCGAAAAAATGACCAAGGTCCGGACCTCGGTGTCATTGTAGCTACGGCCATGCTGCAGCCCATGGCCAAATGCTACAGCAATGTTGTTTTATCTTTTGGAATTCAGTTTTGTGCATTTATCTATGTCAAGGATATAAGCATTTTGTATTAACAGGCAAACATCTGGATTAAGCCAATTTGCTAATTTTGTTGTAGGCTACTATCATTAAATTTGCGTGATAGCCTGTGTGGCATAATAAACCATGCAGCCACCACGCATTAAACTGCAGTGTGCTCTTGGTGCGTCAAAAAAGGGACGCCCGACGAAAACACGGTCAACTTTTCCAACTGACATAACATTGACTAGCAAACACAAGATAGCTGGCAAATATCTTATATTGTCGTTTAGCTACTAACATTATGATTAACTTCATTCATAATCTCAGTTTTTCATATCCCACCAAGACCGTTTACCTTCCCAATGAGGCTGATAACCTGACGCGCTCAAGACAGATAGAGGGAAGGAGGGGAAATAAGTCAGCGCTGCTGCTGCTGCCGCGTTTTCACTTGATACAATGACGAGAATACAGCATGCTCGGGCCTGGTAGCGCTGTAAAGCCTGTTTGAAAATTACTGTCGGCACAAAGTTTGCAAATTCTATGACGCTGCATTCCGGTTGACTATGAAAGTAGTACATTTATGATATTTAAGACTTTCATTTTGAAAATTAAGACTTTGCCACGGAATTTAAGACTTTTTAAGGCCTTAATTTTGGAACATTTTATTTAAGACTTTTTTAAGACTTTTAAGACCCCGCGGCTACCCTGCATAACTAACGCCTGTTATGCAGCAATGGACCCTGGATATACATTCACAAGTGGACATGATACACAGACAGGCAGACAAACACACACACACACACACACACACACACTTACTTGAGGTCTCCGATGAGGCTCTGTACCCTGCGGAACTTGAAGGCCTGCTGGGCGGTGTAGCGCTCGAACTGGAAGCGGCCCTGGAGGTCACGGTGCCGCAGGTGGTCCACAAACGTGCGGATGATGGTGGTCATCAGGTTCTCCTCCGTGATCAGCATCCGCGCCTGAATGTAGGGGTCACAGAGGGGTCACAGGGTCAGGGGTCAAGTGGGAAAGGTCAAGAGGGGTCACTCAGGTTCAGTGTATGAGGGGAAAAGCGGTGAGGCTGCAGTATGGAATGAATAGATACGGTGTGTGTGTGTGTGTGTGTGTGTGTCGCAGGTGAATGAGAGTGTGAGACGACACCTGTGAGAATACAACAGCTGGTGTGTGTGTGTGTGTGTGTGTGCGCATGTGAGATGATGGCAGCTGTACTTCTGTAAAGTGTGTTTATGTACATACATGTATGTGAGGTGTGTGTGTGTGTGCGCGCGTGTTTCCGCTCATGCTGTGCATGTGGCATGTGATATGATGATGGCAACTGTGCTAATGTGCAGTGTGTCATGTGTAAACATGCCATGTGAGGTGTGTGTGTGTTGGTGTGTGTGTGTAAAGTGACAGTGCTGTGTGTGTTGATGTGTTAAAGCGAATGTGTGTGTGTGGTGTGCGAGAGCCAGTGCTGTGTGTGTGTGTTGGTGTGTGAAGGCGTACACAAGTTGTATGCGTGTGCGCGCGCTTGTGTGTGTGTGTAGTGGCACTAGTGGGGTGCTGATGAGTAGTGAGATGGTCTAGTGCCCAGATAAAGGGTTTGTGTGTGACGAGAGAGTGCTCGTGTGTGTGTGTGTGTGTGTGTGTGTGTGTGTGTGTGTGTATGTGTGTGTGATGGTGGTGATGGTGCTGATGAGTAGTGAGATGGTCTAGTGCCCAGATAAAGGCACTCCAGCACCAGTATGAGGGCATCTGGGGGTGACTGAACCATGAGGCTGCATCTACAGACATTCACTCATTCATTCACACACACACACCATCAAAACACTCATTTACCCATTCATTCACTCACCCCTTCCTTCACTCATTCATGTCAGCAACCTTTCAACTCTTCTTTCATCTCTCCAGCTACCCACTCATCCACTCTCATCCATTCATTCATCCCCCCATCTCTCTCTTCCAATCTCTCCCCCATTCTCTCCGTGTCTCTCTCTCTCCCTTCCACTCTCTCTCTCTCTCTCTCTCTTCCACTCTCTCTCTCTCTCTCTCTTCCACTCACGCTCTCTCTCTCTCTCTCTCTCTCTCTCTTCCACTCACTCTCTCTCTCTCTCTCTCTCTCTCTCTCTTCCACTCACTCTCCCTTCCACACACTCTCCCTTCCACTCTCTCTCTCTTCCACACGCTCTCTCTCTCTCTCTTCCACTCACTCTCTCTCTCTCTCTTCCACTCACTCTCTCTCTCACTCACTCTCTCTCTCTTTCTCTCTCTCTCTCTCTCTCTCTCTCTTCCACACGCTCTCTCTCTCTCTCTCTCTTCCACTCACTCAATCTCTCTCTTTTCCAATCTCTCCCCCATTCTCTCAGTGTCTCTCTCCCCCACTCACACTCTCTCTCTCTTCCCCACTCACTCTCTCCCTCACTTTCTCCATCTCTCTCCACTCTCTCCATCTCACTCTCTCTCTCTCTCTCTTCCAATCTCTCCCCCATTCTCTCAGTGTCTCTCTCCCCCACTCACACTCTCTCTCTCTCCCTTCCACTCACTCTCTCTCTCTCTCTCTCTCCCTCTCTTTCCACTCGTCTACACTACTCTCTCTCTCTCTCTCTCTCCACTCACTCTCTCTCTCTCTTCCACTCACTCACTCTCTCTCTCTCCTCTCTCTCTCTCTCTCTTCCACTCACTCACTCTCTCTCTCTTCCAATCTCTCCCCCATTCTCTCCGTGTCTCTCTCTCTCCCTTCCACACGCTCTCTCTCTTCCACACGCTCTCTCTCTCTCTCAATTCAATTCAATTCAGAAAGCTTTATTGGCATGAATGTGAATACAATATTGCCAAAGCAATAACAAACATAAGGAATAATAAATATATTTAAGTAAATTAAGAAAAAGCACTAGTGTATATTTCAATGATGGTCATGTGGACTCTTCCCTCAAAATGTGGCAGGACTGTAAGTAGTCTGAGGCTAGTTGAGTAAATCTATCAACTTCCCAGGAGGAATGGTAGTTTCAGTTCATTTTCTAAGTTAGTAAATCCAGATGTGAAATCTCTCTCTCTCTCTCTCTCTTCCACACGCTCTCTCTCTCTCTCTCTCTCTCACTCTCTCTCTCTTCCACTCACTCTCTCTCTCTCTCCCTTCCACTCTCTCTCTCTCTCTCTCTCTCTCTCTCTCTCTCTCTCTTCCACACGCTCTCTCTCTCTCTCTCTCTCTCTCTCTCTCTCTCTCTCTCTCTTCCACCTCTCTCTCTCTCTCTCTCTCTCTCTCTCTCTCTCTTCCACTCACTCTCTCTCTCTTCCACTCACTCTCTCTCTCTCTCTCTCTCTCTCTCTCTCTCTCTCTCCACTCACTCTCTCTCTCTTCCACTCACTCTCTCTCTCTCTCTCTCTCTCTCTCTCTCTCTCTCTCTTCCACTCACTCTCTCTCTCTCTTCCACTCACACTCTCTCTCTCTCTCTCTTCCACTCACTCTCTCTCTCTCTCTCTCTCTTCCACTCACTCTCTCTCTCTCTCTCTCTTCCACTCACTCTCTCTCTCTCTCTTCCACTCACTCTCTCTCTCTCTCTCTCTTCCACTCACTCTCTCTCTCTCTCTCTCCACTCACTCTCTCTCTCTCTCTCTCTCTCTCTCTCTCTCACTCTCTCTCTCTCTCTCTCTCTCTCTCTCTCTCTCTCTCTCCACTCACTCTCTCTCTCTCTCTCTCTCTCTCTCTCTCCACTCTCTCTCTCTCTCTCTCTCTCTTCCACTCACTCTCTCTCTCTCTCTCTCCCTCACTCTCTCTCCCTCTCTCTCTTCCACACGCTCTCTCTCTCTCTCCCCCACTCACTCTCTCTCTCTCTCTCTCTCCCCACTCACTCTCTCAATCTCACTCTCTCTCCCTCACTTTCTCTCTCTCTCCACTCTCTCCATCTCTCTCATCTCTCACTCTCTCTCTCTCCATATCTGTAGTCCATACTCACCAGTGAGGGCACTGTGAACATTTGCACGGAGAGGTCTGTGATTGAGTACTCCCTGTCATGGTCGTCCCTCACATAGTCGCTCTGCAAGCGCTCATAGTTCTGACGGAGGGGAGGGAGGGAGGGAGGGAGGGAGGAGGGGAGAGGAAACAGAGAGAGGAGGAGTGTGTGTGTGAGTGTGTGCGAGCGCAGCTGGAGGAGTGTACTCACCATGGTGGGAACGGTGAAGAGCTGCACAGACAGTGAGGTGATTGACACTAAGCGCTCGTGGTCGTCCTCCATAAAATCTGTCTGGAGGCGGCGGTAATTCTAGACAACAAGGGGGGCAGATTCACCTTCCTGTCCAAGGGCAGCCCCCTAGCCCCCCTGCCACCCACAGGACCCCCACGGAAACACCCCACTCCAATGCCCAGGCTTAAAAGCTCACCATACATTCCCCATCCTAGCTTGACATAGCCCGCCCATAATACTGCTGTTCATCCGTATTCATGGTCTGGAGACAGTTTTCTGGGGAGGGTTTAGTCTGTTAACAAACAAGCGAGCTTTCCAATCGTTTTAAACCAGAGCTGAGTGCACTCGCCCCGCCCTATAACCGCTTCAGGTTAAAGAACCTCCAGACCATGAATACGGATGAACAGTAGTATTATGGGCGGGCTATGTCAGGCTATACACCACCCACCCATCCCCCACACACACAAAGAACACTAATAATACTTCTTAACCATCCCTCACACCCCTCCCGCCACTGAAGATGACCTAAACATTCTGTCTCCATAGCAGCAGGCTGGGCCAATCAGAGGATCCCAAACATTCTGTCTCCATAGCAGCAGGCTGGGTCCCATGACATGCCATCTCACATCTGTAATAATGTGGGAACTCCTCATTCAGCCGTGGCCAAACTGTTTTTCTTGCGGGCCATCTATACGAAACTTAGCAAAGGGCTGCTCATAGTATGGCTATGCATAGCCATCCTGCTAGTGCTGCTAAGTTCAATGCTAGCATGTATAGTGCGCTAATTCAGTGTCCACCAACTGAAAGCGATGCGACTGCATGCGTTCCATCACTTTGTTTTCTATTGGAATGTCCTAACTGAATGCTATGCGATTTAAAAGAGAATTTAGTCGCTCGGTCCGTTTCTATTTCAGTCACTCAAGTCGCGTTGCTCGACCAGATTGAATGGAGAATCTAATCGAATAGAACGTCATATTTAACTGACCCTATCTAGACAGTGAACAGTCAATGCTACATGACAAGCCGACAGTCGCTTTCAGTGAGGACACGGTGTAAGCATAGGCCCTGAGCCTAGCCTAGCTAACTTTACTAGTATGAATCAGCCAAAGAGTTGTCTTTGAGGGCTTAGAGGCGGCATTAGGGTTAAACCCTTCACTATCCCCTTCCACCACTGAGCGCACACAGATGACATCATGATCACTATGCTAGAGGGGTGCAGTCTGATGACATCATGATCACAGGACAGCGGATCAAAGGCAAAGCAGGACATACATGTTTGTCTGCGTACGGGTTTGAGACATTCCCAGACCTTCCAGAGATTCCTACATGAGGTCCTAGGACATCACACAAGAGTGCAAGAGTGCATGGCCTCCAAATGTGCCCCAAATCAGGGTGCAAGCAAGGGCACTGCTATATCATAAGAGGACCGGTCATCTTAAAGAAGGTCAGAGTGTGTCTTAAACCATAACGCAGACAACAAAGACATGGCACATTGCAATCAGCAGTCACATGATTCAATAAATGCATTTCATCAAAGCAATTCAACAAAACGGTGTTACACAAACAAACATGCAATTCAGAGACACTGTTAATATGTTTCTTTCTCTCAGATTTTAAAGTTTTAACAGATTCCTTTGCCCTATGGCTCCTCCCCCCGGGTACAGTAGCAGCATCTTATTGACAAACAAACATTGCACTGCACTGATCCATGTGTAAACAACGCAGAGTAAACACCATATATTCTACAGTGTGAGCTAAACACCATTATTATGCTATGTCCCTTAGTCAGCTTAGGAGTTTAACCCCAAAAACCACTAAGACTTGCTGTTGCCCCTGAGTCACTCTCTGTAAAGCACAGAATACACAACCACACAAGAGATGATTTCATACTCATGCTGTGGCTCCCTAGTCACAAAGGCCAGTATTATCCCAGGTGCTTAAATTAGTGCAGGCTGAAACGTAGAGCTAAGCTTTTTTTTGGACTAAAACACTTGGGAGAATATCGACCAAAGTGCTGTGATCGGAGTTGTGCACACCTGACATGACTCTCTGTAAAGCACAGAGTACACAGCCACAAGTGAGGTTTTGAATCTCGCGCTGCAGCTTCCTGTGTTGCTAAGCAGCCGTGTGTTGTTGAATTGTGTGTCCACTGGTGTCGCTAGGCAACAGTGTGTTGTTGAGCGGTGAGGTGTGTGTGTTTGTGAGCAGCGGAAACAGGAAGCATGTCATTCACATGATGAAGAGGAGTGTGTGCAATGTAAGACACTCCAGTCAAAACATCCCGTCTGTCCGGTGCTTAGGGGATCTGTGATGCTGTGATCGGCTAATCTGGCCTGATCTGGTTAAAGTGGAGTAAGCAGCGCTCAGGACGCATACCTGCCTGGGACATACAGGAAGCACTTCCTCTTTCCTGTCGCATCTAGATTAGTGGGTCAGCCGTGTGTGTGTGTGTGTGTGTGTGTGTGTGTGTGTGTGTGTGTGTGTGTGTGTGTGTGTGTGTGTGTGTGTGTGTGTAAATGAACGGACTAGGACAGTAGACGTCTGGGAGGCTGTGCCAAGCTCTAAGAACAGGAAGCCAAAGACACACAGAGGTTAATGCCACTGACTGTGTGATGTATATGTTGTGTGTGTGTGTGTGTGTGTGTGTGTGTGTGTGTGTGTGTGTGTGTGTGTGTGTGTGTGTGTGTTCCAAAGCCCTTCTGACGTGTCTGGCAAGCCTGATGAATACCCTGCTAAGGGCTCTAGAGTGTTATCTAAGAGACTTCAGGAACCTGAAGCGTCCATGTCTACCTGAGTCTTCCCCTCGGGTAAAACCCATCCCTGCCCACTAGAGGGGGGGAGGAGGAGAAGCACAAGGCCAGCAGGCGTTTTAACACGACGCTCAAAGTTTAAACTTGTTGAACTTCGACCCTTTTGACGCCGACTTTTCAGTGTTGCTGTAGTGTTTTTAGCATAAACAAACTAGCAGGCTATTTCATCTATGTTACAGCTCTCCTAGCCTCTGGTATATTAGTCAAATGCAGAATTAACATTTTGGATCAAGCGCCACGTCAAGCGCGAGCTGAGCTTTTCAACGGTAGTCATGTGAAATGTCCTGTTCAGTCTGCCCAGGTTAATTTACCCCTGGCTGAGATTCCTGTTGTCCCAGGGCCACATTGGGGCCCCAAAGAGCTCAGATGCAGCTGCAAGTGTTTATGTTTATGTTTGCCTAGCGCTGACATCACAAAGAGAACCTTCTAGAACTATCTGGGCCGCTAGGAGAAAGCCAGAAAACTTTCCTACAAACTACATACACACACACACACACACACACACACACAGTGGAGTGTCACTCGTTCTCAAAATGAGAATGCACAACTAGACACACACACATCCTTACAGTCTGACACTAGCCCTTGATATAGTTTGACAATACTACACGCACATCAAATACACAACACAACACTACACTACACACACACACACAAACAGTGTATGCAGCACATTCAGTTGCACAACAGAGGCAGACCCACAGCCAGCACATCTTTAACAGTGAAGGCACAACTGGTAGCACAACTAATTTAACTAGGCACACATCCTTTACAAGTGTCATAAAAAGTCCTAACATTCCTCAAAGTGGGTCAAAAACAGTATTTAATTTTCAATGGATTGTGCAGCAATACACTGAACTGAAAATAGGAATTATTCTTTTTTCAAATGAACAATAATTAAATAAATAACAGTATGATTTTAAAACTTGATTCACCATTGCAAAATAAAATCAGTGTCACTAGTTTCCTAGTCTAACTATAGCCTTCTAGCATACTAACTCTGGTTTTGGGAGAGTGAGCTCAGGTTAGGGTCTGTGTGTGTGTGTGTGTGTGTGTGTGTGTGTGTGTGTTTTGGGAGAGTGAGCTCAGGTTAGGGGTTGGGGGGGTTCTGCAATAGGACTCATGCTGGAAAAAGACCAGTGATAAAGACTCACCTTGGCAAACTGAATGGCAAACAGCTTCTTATACTTCAGGTCCATGAGGAGACTGCTCATCAGCAACTGGTGGTACACGTTCCTCGCACCTGTGTGTGTGTGTGTGTGTGTGTGTGTGTGTGTGTGTGTGTGTGTGTGTGTGTGTGTGTGTGTGTGTGTGTGTGTGTGTGTGTGTGTGTGTGTGTGTGTGTGTGTGTGTGTGTGTGTGTGTGCAGAGGAGAGAGGTGAGACACATTTAACATTTGTTCACATCTTTTCATCAGTAGTTTAAGTTCACAGACTTCTTACATGATTTTCATCTGTAATTTCAAGGCCACAAATTCTTCATGATTTCTCATCAGTAGATTAAGGCCACAAATTCTAAATGGTTTTCATCAGTAGTTTAAGGCCACAAATTCTACATGATTTTCATCAGTAGTTTAAGGCCACAAATTCTAAATGTTTTCATTAGCAGTCCAAAACTGTGTCATCAGCATTGACAGAGCCCCTCACCTTTCCACATCTTGGAGTCACAGAGCATGAGTGTGTCCACCAGGGAGTTCTCTCCTTCCGGACCTTTCTGCAGACCCACCTGACACAAGATCCTCCGCAGGGCATCTGGAGAGAAAGAAAGAAAGAAGGGAAGAAGGAAAGACAGAAAGAAAGACAGAAGGAAAGAAATAAAGAAAGAAAGGAAGAAAGACAGAAAAAAGCAGACAGACAAAAGGAAAGACAGAAAATAAACAAGAAACAAAGAAACAAACAATTAATTATTACAGATGTACATCAGAAAGGGAGGTAAAATGTCTTGGGCCTACATGGTTCACACTGCCTCCCTCCCCATGCACAGACAGACTGTTTTTAATGCAATGCAGGCCTAGTGCTTTATGGAGGCCACTTTCTGCAAAGAACCTGCAAAGGACCATTAGGCACAGCAGGAGTCTCTCTCTCTCTCTCTCTCTCTCTCTCTCTCGTGTGTGTGTGTGTGTGTGTGTGTGTGTGTGTGTGTGTGTGTATATAGTTCTCAGTGTGTGTGTGTGTGTGTGTGTGTGTGTGTGTGTGTGTGTACAGTAAGTGTGTGTATATAGTTCTCAGCAGTATAAACGGTGCTATTATTTCAGCAGCATCCTCAGCCAGGGCTGTTTGAGGTGAGCTCAGTGGGTGGACATAATGACTGCTGATGAGAGCACACTGCGCTCTGCACACACACACACACACACAGACACACACACACACACACGTCTCATGATGACACACCTGAGCCCTTGCACACAAGGATGGATGTCCAGGTGTGTGTGTGTTTGTGTGTGTGTGTGTTTGTGTGTGTGTGTCACTTAATGACCTGACCTGACCTGTCTGATGTGTCCTATCCAGAGGAGGGCCTTCAGTGCGAAACACGTGTGTGTGTGTGTGTGTGTGTGTCTGTGTGTCTCTCACCTGAGTGTCTGATGACGTGTCCCATCCATGCGAGGGCTTTGAGTGCAAAACACTGATGCGCCACGACTGAGGAGTGCATCACCTGCACCCTTAAGGGCTTGGACTGACGACTGGTGTTTCTCTGCACGCACACACACACACACACACACACACAC
>JAODXP020000006.1:22989878-22995767 GCA_027497455.2 Sardinella longiceps
CAAACAGACATGCACACACACACACGCATACATGCACACGTGCGTGCGCGCGCGCACACACACACACACACACACACACACACACACACACACACACACACACACACACACACACACACACACACACACACACACACACGCAAACACGCACACACAGAGGACTCTACAACTTCTCTCACACACAGTCCCCACACCATGCCGTGTGTATTTATAGAGTGTTTTCACACACTGCAGAGTGCTGGAGTCGGAGCCCCCTTGCCAGACAACAAACTGAAACACTGAGGGTGACAGGCAGCCCAGGAATGTTCACCTCATGGGACCTAATGGCTACATAGCCCTCATAGCTTAGCCAGCCAACATAGCCCCCGTAGCTTAGCCAGCTAACAAAGCCCTCGTAGCTTAGCCAGCTAACCCAACCCCCATAGCTTAGCTAGCTAACATAGCCCCAATAGCTTAGCCAGCTAACACAGCCCTCATAGCTTAGCCAGCTAACTAGCCAACACAAACAGGCAGCCCAGGCATGTTCACCTCATCAGACCTTATGGCTACATAGCTTAGCCAGCTAACTAACCAGCTAACAAGCTAACACAGACAGCCCAGGAATGTTCACCTCATGGGACCTAATATAAATACATAGGCCTTATAGCTTAGCCAGCTAACATATTCTTTATAACTTAGCCAACCAACATAGCTCCCACAGCTTAGCCAGCTAACATAGCCTTCATAACTTAACCGGCCAACATAGCCCCTTTGCTTAGCCAGCTAACATAGCCCCCATAACTTGACCAGCTAGCACAGCCCTCATAGCTTACCCAGCTAACTAGCCAACACAAACAGGCAGCCCAGGAATGTTCACCTCATGGGATCTTATGGCTACATACATGTAGCTTAGCCAGCTAACTAACCAGCTAACTAAGTAACGCAAACAGACAGCCCAGGAGTGTTCACCTCATGGCTAAAGAGACCTCATACAGTAGCTAAGCTAGCTAATTAACCAGCTAACTAGCTAAACTAGCACAAACAGGCAGCCCATGGGTGCATCCCATTATAAAATTCCTACATGGGGGTGGATGAATCAAGGACAGGCCGCTATGAGAGATGAAATGTCCTTTTGCATTACGGGTTCTCAATCTGGCACCCTTGTTCTATAACCAGAGGCACTGCAGAGAATGTTACCCCATAAAACTCAGTTGTAATGTGCAGCCAATGACAAAGCCAACTTGCCAACTGTTGTATTTCACCCATTAGCACACATCAAATCTGGCTCCACGCATATGCCATGACTGTGGCTTTGAATGTCTGTGTGTGTGTGTGTGTATGTATTTCGTGTGTGTGTGTTTGTGTATGCGTATGCGCATGTGCTGCTTGGGTTTGTGTGTGTGTTTTGTGTGTGTTGGTTTGCGTATGTGTGTGTGGTGTTGTGGATATGTGTGTGTGTGTAGTGTTTGTGTCTTTCTGCTTGCTGACACAGGTGATGTCTTTAATGCCAGGGCATGGCCATGATCTGCCCTCACCCTGGAATTGGGTGGCATTAAGCCGCCTGCCCTGCTCTGACCTGCCCTGCCCTGGGTAGCTTCTGCTCTGTCCTGGGCAGCCTCCTCTGCCAGGGCACCTGCTGAGTTAATGCCCCGCTGGCACTGCCACCTGCCACTCAGCGCTGCCTTTGACCTACTCACCTTGCCTTGCCATGCCGTCAGGGGCCATTCTATGCTACACCACTCCATTCCATTCCGAAGGAGGCATTCTATTCCACTCCATTCCATTCCAAAGGAGGCATTCTATTCCACTCCAAAGGTGGCATTCTATTCCGAAGGCCCATCTTCTCAGTCACATAAGGACATCTCCCCTGGTCAGGGCCACTCACCTCACCTCGGCTCACCCCAGCCCTGAAGGTGCACTCACCTGTCTGACAGGTGTGGCTTTCAACAGGTGTGCAGTAGTTACCAGATCCACCAGGTGTAGTTTTGCATCAATGGTGTTCTCTGTCTCGTGGAGGCACACAGGACTTTGTGTGTGTATGTGTGTGTGTGTGTGTGTGTGTGTGTGTGTGTGTTACAGTCGACATATCTACCTGACTTTTATACGCTATTTGTCATGCCTGTGTGTGTGTGTGTGTGTGTGTGTGTGTGTGTGTGTGTGTGTGTACAGTCCAGTCTACATATCTACCTGACTTTATTATGCTATTTGTCATGCCTGTGTGTGTGTGTGTGTGTGTGTGTGTGTGTGTGTGTGTGTGTGTGTGTGGTACAGTCTACATATCTACCTAACTTTATTATGCTATTTGTCATGCCTGAGTGTGTGTGTGTGTGTGTGTGTGTGTGTGTGTGTGTGTGTGTGAGAGAGAGAGTGAGTGAGACAGTCTACATATCCACCTGACTTTCATGTGTTTATTATGCCAGTGTGTAGGTTTTGTGTGTGTGTGTGTGTGTGTGTGTGTGTGTGTGTGTGTGTGGTACAGTCTACATATCTACCTAACTTTATTATGCTATTTGTCATGCCTGAGTGTGTGTGTGTGTGTGTGTGTGTGTGTGTGTGTGTGTGTGTGTGTGTGTGTGTGTGAGATACAGTCTACATATCTATATTAGGTTTGTGTGTGTGTGTGTGTGTGTGTGTGTGTGTGTGTGTGTGTGTGTGTGGACCCAAAAACAGAGCTGGCCGATGTGAGTGTGTGCTGTTCATTAACAGAACTGGCTGGTGTGTGTATAAGTGTGTGTGGTGTGTGTGTGTGTGTGTATTATTCATCATCTAAGCCGCCAGGTGTGTGCTAGTGTGAGTGTGTGTGCAGTTCATCAGCAAAACTGTCTGGTGTATACTGGTGTGAGTGTGTGTGCACGTGCTGGGATGTGTGTGTGTGTGTGTGTGTGTGTGTGTGTGTGTGTGTGTGTTGGTGTGTGTGCTGTTGTGCGTGTGTGTGTGATCCATCATAATGGTTGACCCACTGACCACTAATAAGATCAGAGCTGATCCTGCAGGCCTCATTTGACCAGTAAACTCACACCCATATGGTGGACTAGTCTGACACACACACACACACACACACACACGACACAGCACACACACACTTGAACGACACACACTCGCATATGGTGGACTAGTCTGGGCGCACATATTCACTTGCACATGGACATGCACTCGCGCTCTCTTTCACACACATACACACGCACACACACACACACACACACACACACAGTTGTGACCTAGACAAATTCACAAAACTTCTCTGTCTCATCTCTACCTCCATGAAGCACACAAACTCTCCATCTCTCTCTCGCACGCACACACACACAGCTGAGCTCTTCCTTAAACAGAAACAAAAACAGACAGCTCTCCTTCTCAGTCCCACTCTCTTAGTCCACTGCGCACACACGCACACACGCACACACACACACACACACACACTACACACTTGCACTCCTGCTGTTACAGAAGCATGTTGGCAGGTTGGTGTTAGGCTCGGTGACCTACATGTCACACAGACAGTGACACAGAATGCAAGTTAATCAGTTCCACACATCCACAATGAACACACACACTAAACACTGTGTCACTCTAAATACTGCACCCATACACCAAACACACACACACACACACACACACACACACACACACACACTAAACACTGTGTCACTCTAAATACTGCACCCATACACCAAACACACACACACACACACACACACACTAAACACTGTGTCACTCTAAATACTGCACCCATACACCAAACACACACACACACACACACACACTAAACACTGTGTCACTCTAAATACTGCACCCATACACCAAACACACACACACACACTAAACACTGTGTCACTCTAAATACTGCACCCATACACCAAACACACACACACACTAAACACTGTGTTACCCTAAATACTGCACCCATACACCAAACACACACACACACACACACTAAACACTGTGTCACTCTAAATACTGCACCAATACACCAACAAACACACACACACACACACCACACACACACACACTAAACACTGTGTCACTCTAAATACTGCACCAATACACCAACAAACAAACACAAACAGACACATCCACAATGAACACAATGTCACTCTAAAAACTACACTAAACTCACAATGCCTTTAAAAACTCCAAACAACATTCACACACACACACAAACACACATATACAAATGCTGCAAACACAGGTGTTCTTTCGTAATGTTGTTTGCGTGAGAAAGTAGCATGCAGAGAGAGAGAGAGAGAGAGAGAGAGAGAGAGAGAGAGAGAGAGAGAGAGAGAGAGAGTGTGTGTATGTGTGTGTGTGTGTGTGTGTGTGTGTGTGTGTGTGTGAGTGTGTGTGTTTCTTACCCTGTAGCGGTGGTCTTTATGCACACTACCGAGGAAACACTGCATGCACAACACACACGTGGGGTCTGCAGCACATTCCCTGTGAAAAGACACAAACACACACAAACAGACAGTCAGCTACGGCACGCCTGGCATGTCCTGCGAGTTCACACATGATTGTAAACTTACACACACACACACACACACACACTGAGCGTGCACATACAGTATGACACACTGTTTAAAACAGGAGAGGAGGCTTGACTCATTTCTGTTTGGGTTATTTGTAAAATGGCATCACACCTCGCATAACAACCCAGCAGGTTTGGTCCTGTATCAAGGGAAGGCTTTGATAAAGTACGGGGCAACCCCAAGCTTACTTCACAGATGACACAACAATGCAACCCTCAGATAAATAAAGCTAAACATGCGCACGCAAACAAACACACACACACACACGCACACACCCTAGTTCCTCAGGGTTTCTGAGTTCCTCAGATGACATTATTCAGACCTAAACGCTTTCTTGTGAGTGAGTGAGTGTGTGTGTGTGTGTGTGTGTGTGTGTGTGTGTGTGTGTTTGTGTGTACACTTGCAGAGCTAGGGACACCTGAGTTTGTCTGGACTCCCTAGTCACTTTTACAGAAGTGTAATTTTGTTTAGCATAGTTTTTTTTTATTGACGAAATTACGTGCTCCTCGCACTGCCAATTCAGACGCTTCTGATTGAAATGGCAAAAAAAACACAACACCCAATTGATGTGATTGTGCAGCCTTTATTTTATATTTTTCCGCTCCTTTGAAAGACAGTGGACAAAAAGACAGAAAAAACAAGAGGAGAGGACAAGTTTCCAAGAGGAAGTTCACACACTTCTTACTCTCTCTCTCTCTCTCTCTCTCTCTCTCTCTCTCTCTCTCTCTCTCTCTCTCTCTCTCTCTCTCTCTCTCTCTCTCTCTCTCTCTCTCTCTCTCTCTCTCTCTCTCTCTCTCTCTCACACACACACACACACACACACACACACACACACACACACTTCAAGAGATTACAGGGAATTAACCTAGCCTCAAGATGACCCAATTCAATCCTCTCTCTCTCTGCGCTGTGTGTGTGTGTGTGAGAGAGAGTGTGTGTGTTCGTATTATAGGCCATACTCGCCATTTACCCAAATATTTAAAATTATTTATTCCTTATTACTATCACTTAATTACTTTGTTATGTTATCTTTGGATCTTGATCCATTGGAGTGTGTGTGTGTGTGTGTGTGTGTGTCATTTCAAAACATGAGACATTATTTCATTAAAAACAGAATAAACATTATCCATTATTATCTGTTATTTACTTTACTACATAGTCTTTGGATCTAGATAAATTGGTGCGAGAGATGAATGAGAGTGTGTGTGTGTGTGTGTGTGTGTGTGTGTGTGTGTGTGTGTGTGTGTGTATGTGTGCTAGTATTGCATAGGCTTACTTAGCCATTTACTCCATTTTAAAATATCTATTCCTTATTCTGTAACAACCAATAATAACAAACAATACAACAATGTACTTTGTTAAATCGTCTTTCGATCGGGATCCATTG
>JAODXP020000006.1:23020867-23033367 GCA_027497455.2 Sardinella longiceps
GGGGCATTTGAGGTGTACCGGTCAGGGAGTGGGACTGGGGACTGAAGGGTGGCCGGTTCGATTCCCGGCCGGTGAAAAGAGGAGGGGGGGGGAGTGAATGTGCAGCGCTCCCCCATGTCCGGAAACCACGGATGCGGTGTCCTTGAGCAAGGCACCTAATCCCAAAACTGCTCCCCGGGCGCCGGTTCAAAGGCTGCCCACTGCTCCGTGCGTGTGTGGGTGTGCACACCTCATGGAGTGTGAAGCTGGAAGCTCACTACTCCCAACAAATTGTGTGTGTCTGTGTGTGTGTGTGTATACTCCCCGGATGGGTTAAATGCAGAGAAAAAAATTCCCCCCAAAGGGACAATAAAGTGTTCTTCTTCTGCCTACTCTCTCAAAGTCAAACTCAGAGGTGCTTAATTTCTCAAATAGACTCCAGAGCTAAAAACATTACAGACTGAACAGATACAAAACATAAAACACCAAAAAAAAAACATATATATTCTCTCTCTCTCTCTCTCTCTCGTTCCTCTCTGTTGTCATTTGAGTGTTTGTGGTTTTCTTTGGGCTTTGGTCCAAGTTTGCAAGTCCAATGCAAATTTCCACCATTACAAATATGAAATTCTGGGTAGAAACGTCAGTCAAAGCCAAATAAGAAATCAATATACTATAGGGATCTGTTTTACTCCCAATTTGCAAAAGCCGTAATGATTCAATGCTTCACTGCAGCAGAAAGTTTGATGGAAATTCATATATTCGCATAAATTCAAGTTAGTTAGGATTTTATTCAGCTTGTGTTGATGTTACCCCGACAACCTTGTGTTTTGATCCTGCAGCTGTTCGCTATGTCCCCCTTGATTAGGAAAGTGTCCATTTTTAACTAACTTCACAGCGGATGGAAATACACAGACCAGCTCACGGTTTCTTTAGCTGAATTTTCCACGGATTCCCACACTTAAAAACATGCAAATGAGCTGGAAGGAGTCCCAGTTTACGTCTGTCTTTCTTCGATCTGTTGTTTTTTTTAATCAATCTCTTTTTCTCTCTCTCTCTACCCCCGAGCCCCACCACCCCCCACCTCCGCGTCTCTCTCTCTCTCTCTCACTCTCTCTCTCTCTCTCCCTCACTTTCTTTCTCTCTCTCTCTCTCTCTCTCTCTCTCTCTCTCTCTCTCTCTCTCTCTCTCTCTCTCTCTCTCTCTCTCTCTCCCTCCTGGGCATAATGTAATCTCCCCCAGTTGTGTGGCTGTTAGGTTGTTATTTCCCCACAGTAGAGGTGTCAGTGGAAATGGCTGCAGTGGCATCTATAGGGACTCTGGCAGACAGACAGACAGGGAGGAAGGGATCTTATCAGGCTAGTCAATGAGGGCTACTCTTCTACTCTTCACAAGCTCCTGCTCTGATCAATAATGCCATTCAACAACATTCAACACTCTACACCTGACCGCCCTCAGCCCAATCACACACACACACACACACACACACACACACACACACACTCACACAAACACACACAAATACAAACACACACACACACACACACACACACACACACACAAATACAAATACAAACACACACACACACACACACACACACACACACACACACACACACACACACACACAGCTAGGATTGTTTAGGACTGTGCTATCTGTGTGTATCAGCTATTTCCTCTAAGTGACAGCTAGAACCTGCAGACAGCATTAATGCATTAGGAAGGATTTCACATGCATGTACATAAACACACACACATACAGACACACACATACAGACACACACACACACACACACACGAGCACCGTTTCACACACATAATTACACACAGATAGTGTTGAGGCATTAGAACTGATATCCAATTGGCACACACACACACACACACACACGGATAAAGAGAGAGAGGGAGAGAGAGAGAGAGAGAGAGAGAGAGAGAGAGAGGGAGGGAGGGAAGGAGAGAGAGAGAGAGAGAGAGAGAAAAAAAAAGAGAGAGAGAGAGAGAGAGAGAGAGAGAGAGAGAGAGAGAGAGAGAGAGAGAGTTGAGGCATTAGGACTGATTTTCCATCCATCACTTTAGACATGCTGTCAGAGTGACTGGCCCCAGGACAGGTTTATTTGACACTATCGCCGTGACAGCCATAACAGTGTGTGTGTGTGTGTGTGTGTGTGTGTGTCTGTGTGCCTGTGTCTGTGTGTGTGTGTGTGTGTGTGTGTGTGTGTGTGTGTGTGTGTGTGTGTGTGACAGCCATAACAGAGGGTCTTTCCAGCAGAGCAGTAGATCAGTGCATTTGCCCTGCCAATCTTGCCTATTCCCCGCTAAGCCGGTCTGCCTGCCCTTCAACCAATCATCTCGTCTCGTCCGCCCGTCCGTCCGCCCGTGCGTCTGCTCACTTGAGATGAGAGACGGAGGTATTGGTATTGGCCCCGCCGTCTCATGCCACTTCCGATAGTGGACACAGACAGTCAATACCCCCCCCCCCCCCCCTCTCTCTCTCTCTCTCTCCTGGAAGTGGCATTTTCACTCTGCCGTCTGGAGAATTCTGTTCTATTGAGGAAAGTTCCATTTGCAGAGCGTTCCATTTAAGGAGAGTTCCATAACATTCATAGGCTATTATATTATTATTAAAAGGGGTTTTATAATGTGGAAAATGCTGAAAGACAGCGTACTTGTTAAATACAAAGCATCTGAATACCTGTCCCTGAAGCCAAAGCACAGCAAACACACACACACACACACACACGGGCCTTTCAATATTGAGACAAACCGTCTGGAGGATGCATTCTTCTTAAGGACTTGGAAAGTATGAATCGACACATAGAGATCTAAGTGTAACCAAGGTCACCCCACTCAGACAAACTGGGGGGAGAACACACAACTTCACAGACACAGCGGATGGGGAGGCAAGAGCAGCCGAGGTCCGGTCGGTTCAACCACTCACAGGTCTCGAACCCACCACCTCATCAACTAAAACAAACCCACGGTGTGGGAGTCAAACACTGAGTCTAACCACCGAGTTGGAAGCCTGAGCTTTAGGAGCCTGGCTTTAGAAGTGTTCTTAAGCTTAGGGTTGTGAGGATTTAACACATACTGCCGCCAGCTTGTGTAGCCGGTGGCAGTCCGCACCACACACAGGTCTCAAACCCGCCACCCGGCAAGCTACATACTCCCAGCGTGGGAGTGGGATGCTCTAACCAACTGAGCTAAAAGCCTGAGCTTCTAACTCAGCCGTTAGAAGCGCCCATGGAATTGGGTGATGAGGATTTACACGTATTGCCGCCAAGCCAGCCGAGCTAGCTGATCTCCGTTACACTTGCTCAGGCTATTTGCCATCCGTTACACGAGTGCGCTAGGCAGACAACTGAAAAGTCTAGGGTGCTAGTCTGTTACTCTGTGAAAACCATGGTCAACCTATGGATCAGGCCTTGACCAATGACTGTACAGTTATGGATGTGTAGTTATGGAAATGATGCGTTCTGCTCTTCCCATTTTGTATTGCCCATGCAAGTGGTAGGTCACAAGTTCGGCACACTGACTAATACACTGATATTTTAATTACTTACTATTTAAATATTCCTTATTTCAATGTACATGTACCCAGAGGTTGATGGTCATTTACATGGCAGCAGAATAGCATGTTTATTGCATCTCTCCAGTATATATATAGACTATTAGCTTGTAAAGTCTATATTCTGTGCATGCTAACATTTAACTGTTTCTATTTTAGTGGCACCATTACCAGTTTGAACAGTAGAGTGATGCAACTTCTTTATCTGTTGACAGAATAATAAAAACCTCCACTGGGAGTTAAAATAAATCAAATGACCTCAGTCAGGATCACAGATTAGGATAGGATTCCTAGCCTAGTCACAAGGCACAGTTCATGTAGATCCTCCATAAGAGAGGGTTTATATCTTCAAATTAAAGTTTTTTTTTTCTTTGTTTCTTTCTCTCTTCATATCCTTATCAGTAACGATGTTACAATGTTATCAGGTATAACAATGATCTTGAATTCCTGGGTGCTGCTGGAATGGGGAGAACTTAACTAGCACAACAGGCCTACACTACAGTGTGTGGGCAATCTGAGAACTCTAGGGGCTGCAATGTAATTTGACAGGGCATAGATAAAGTATGCCAGTCAAAAATGCAGCCAGTCCAGAGATGGCTATTATGATTAGGCTACCTCCGCCAAGGAGGTTATGTTTTTGCCGGCGTCTGTCTGTCCGTCTGTGTACAAAATAACTTGCAAAGGTATGCACGGATTTGGATTAAATTTTTTCCAGAGGTGTGTCTTTGCCCTAGAAAGAACCCATTAAATTTTGGTGGTGACCAGTGATCCAGAGCGCCTTCTAGAATAAGTGACCATATTGCCTTAGTGGCTTTTCAAGTTTGAATTGAGTGTGTACTGTTGTAGTAGCCCAGGCTATCATTCAATTCAATTCAATTTTATTTGTAGAGCTCTCAAATACAATACATTGTCTCGTGGCGCTTTACAGACAGTACGGGGAGTTTGACCTATGGCTCTGATCTTGACCTTAGGTTACCATGGCACTGAAGGTCAGAGGTCATCTCCAGAATGGCAAAGTGAGGGAGAATGGTTCTGATGTGTATTTCAACATGCCCTTATAGTTCAACCCACAGAATGAGACTGAGATGGGGCAATGTCACCACAGGGACCAAAAGTCATAAAGCATGCAATACTATGCACCTGAACCCTCTATCAATAAAAATTTGATGAATAATGTTACTGATAATAATTTTATCTAAATAGCAATTCTATGTCTGTAATTTCATTTAGTTTTAGCAGAGAGGATTCAGGCATGATCTTTGGTTTTAGGGTACTATTATTCGTCACGTGGCATTGTTTATAAACAAAGCTCAAGTTGACATCCTTCCCTCCTGCTGCTGCAAGGATTGGAGGTTTCTAGTTTAGGCAATAGACTACGCTATTAGAACTAACAGCAGTCTGTTAGTTAATCGCCATTACAGACTATCCCTATTGTTTTCACATGTCCACAAAAAGTCTTACAGGTAATGTTTTTCCTCCTGTATGCATTTGGACATGGCATGACTGCTGGCCACTGACGTTAGCGCGCCTTGGCTGTCCTGTCAAGCGAGTATGAATAAGCAAACAGCTCCCATTCCTCGTAAGCGATAGCAGAGATAACGTTAGGAAAGCTGTGAGCAGGCGTATATGAATATGACATTCAGACAAACTTTACGTCCAACTTCACTCTGTGATACCAGCTAGAGCGTTAGGCTACTCACATATTCATTACAACCAAGAAATGTCACTCGCAAAATAGCAGGCTAGATAAATGGTCTCTTGCCTAGCCACATACCTATCATGACGAAGGCGAATTTCTTTTTTCGGGATTCATGTGTCCAGCCAGATGACTTTCCAGTGTCTCCTAGCCTCTTACCAGGCTGGCGTGCTCCTGAACTACTCACATGTCAAATTGTACTGAGCATGCCTAGAGCCGAAATGCATGGTGGGAAACTGTGTCATTCAATGCGTTTTCACCGCTTAAAAAACACATTCGGAATGGAATTTGTCAGATGACATTACAGTTGCATATGGATTACTATTTCTTTTAATAAAATATTAAATACAAATACATGGATTGCTCTGATAAGAGACTTGTCCTTTACGTCATACCGGAAACCTTTGTTTGTTGACGGAAGTCTTCTCACGCATGTTTAAGTAGCTAGCTGACTAGCGTTGGTTTTGGTGCATGTCGCGCTATGAGTGACAGCAATCCGCTGATTAAAGCCAAGTTAGGAGCTTTCCGAGATCTGAAACGAGATGCTGGAATCGCAGCAGCTCCACTATCACGCTGGCGGCATATCAAACGGTGCCGCTCATACCGCACAGGACCCGTTTGAATTCAGAGTAAGCTGTCTGTCTCGTTGCAATTCATTCTCTTCCGTCCATGAATACCTTAAACATCTAAAAACCCAGAGGCTATAGAAACCGTAAAAGCAGATTTCTTCCTTATAAAGATCTACTACAGTAACTTGACACGTTATTGACAACCCATCGGCTATTCTTGTCTATGGGTCACTTCATCCATAACCTACATTTTTTACGAGTTAGCCTATTTTCTCTAGCGTTTTGCGTTGCGTTTTAAAGATGAGGTTAATGAATATGACACCCTAATTTTAATAGCCAAAGCTGTCATCATCAATGAATAGGGTGAATACAAATAGTAACTTAAGTGCTTAAATTACCGTCAGATCTTTCGCTGATGGTAACGTTAGGCTAGGTCTGATTAGGCTATAACCTATTCCTAAAGGATTGTAGCCTAATAATCAAAGTTTGTCTTAAAATTACTGTATTCTGCCTTTGTTTTTATATACTAGGCGTTGTAGACTTTGTAAACTAAATACCACATCATCAGTAGCCTGTGGAGTAACCTAGCCTATACTGCACATCACAACAAATGAAACCTCCCAACAGTTGAATATAAATCAACTCACTGTTGATTGGTGGAGAGTGATTGCCATAATGTAAAATGTTTGGTAAACAGTATTCATTAGCCTAGTCATACACACTCAAGTAGAGATCAAAGACTGATATTTGATTTACATTCACTGCATCATAGGCTATACTTTTCCTGATTACAACAAAGTGTGGGTAGGCTCATTTATTGGGGCCTTACACTGACAAGAGTATAAATTGACAGCACACATCAAAATTGTCATGTTCTTGGCAAAGGTGCAGAATGATCATATTCCTGGTGTTCTGGTTTTTACGCCTTAGAACAGGATTACTCCCTGAAGGAAATAACTATGATTGAAGCTGTGCCCCATAAAAAAATATTTGTTATGTATTCTTTATTAAACCCGCATCGACCTGCTCTAGCTTGGGACGACGGGCAAACGATGTAAACCTTATTAGTATTCAAATTGAAAGTGCATCAATGTAATGTTTTCTACATCTCGTCAAATATGATGTGGCACACCGGCACACAGCCTGCACAGCAAAAACTCTCCGACTAAACACCATTCAATTTGCATATTAATGAGCTAGATGACAGATTAGAATATTTTTGCCCCTTTTTTCTTCTTCCTTCAGGGAGTAAACCACAATTTCTTGTATATTATTTCTTAGGATGGCTAATAGGTTTTCAAAAATAAAATAAAAACCTTAACAACAATCACGTTTTTATTTAATCTGAAATTTGTCAAAGGCTTCTGGAATGACATTTCTTTCCCCCTGTGTGAGAAGACTAGCAATTATACCTTTACCCCTCCAATTTTGCAGGGTCTCTACTCCTCCTCCTCCTCCCACCTGCTTCGCTGCTGCACGTCTGTCCAGAAATCAGTGCTATTTTAGCGGCGAGCGAGCGAGCGAGCGGCAGAGTTTTGGAGAATGCTTTGGAAATGTCAGCCTGCCTTTTAGAGGCTAGAGAAGGGTTTCCTGTCATTTTCCCTACTGTGCCTGCGCTGTGATGCCAAAGGAAGATCTTTAAAAAGAAAAAAGAAAAAAACCCTTCCAATTGTAGATTGTTGTCGTAGTGTAATCGAGCAACGATTTGCGTGCAAATGTCAGTCTTTTTGTCTCCTGTGGGTTTTTTTTCCCTCTCTCTCTCTCTTCCTTTTTTCGTGGCCTTTGAATGACGGTGGTGAGCTTTCAAGGATTGGAGAGGAGAGGCAGTCACTAAAGATCGCTCAGATGGAGAACACAGCCTCAACATTCCGGAACATTTTAGTACCTCTTCAACACTCCAAACTCTTGATGTTCATAACTCCATGGTTACTACATGATGTAAAGCCCTATAAAGGGTTGTCACTAAAGGGCACACAGATATGAAATGGCGGGCTCTGTCAGGCTAGGTGTTTCCCCCTGTAACTATAGCCCTTCTAGCCTTAACCACATGTAAAACTCCATGGATGGTGTTTCTCTGTGTGTTTCTGCAGCCGCTGAAGGTGGAGCCGGACACGCTGTGTGCGTCGCAGACGGAGGAGCTGGCCATGCTGAGGGTCAGAGTGCAGCAGCTGGAGAGGGAGATGGCTCGACTCGCCGCGGAGAACCACCACCTTAAAGACCTCCTGGTCAAGGGTGAGTGTGTGTGTGTGTGTGTGTGTGTGTGTGGGGTGTGTGAGGGGAGTGGTGCTCGTGGGCCCCCCTGCCTCCGGTCGGGTGGTGTGTGTGTGTGTGTGTTTGAGGGTCCAGCAGCTGGAGAGGGAGATGGCTCGACTCGCCGCGGAGAACCACCACCTTAAAGACCTCCTGGTCAAGGGTGAGTGTGTGTGTGTGTGTGTGTTTGAGGGTCCAGCAGCTGGAGAGGGAGATGGCTCGACTCGCTGCAGAGAACCACCACCTTAAAGACCTCCTGGTCAAGGGTGAGTGTGTGTGTGTGTGTGTGTGTGTGTGTGTGTGTGTGTGTGTGAGGGTCCAGCAGCTGGAGAGGGAGATGGCTCGACTCGCCGCAGAGAACCACCACCTTAAAGACCTCCTGGTCAAGGGTGAGTGTGTGTGTGTGTGTGTGTGTGTGTGTGTGTGTGTTTTTTTGAACCGCCACCTCAAAGAGCTCCTGGTCAAGGGTGAGAAGCAGCACACAGCACATTAATTGATTGAACTTCATAAAGGTGTAAGAGGGAGAGGGAGAGGCCAGGCAGCAGGTGTCCAGAACAACGGATTCTCCTATTGAGGTAATCTGTGGCGAAACCAGAGAGGACAAAATCAGAGCCAGAGTTCCGTGTTGTATTTTCGCAAAATAGGGGGGGTGGGGGTGTCCTCCTAGCCTGGGAGTTCCCATGCTCCTGTGCGCGCTCAATTTATTTTCAATCTATGAAATGGCCGATGTGAAGTGAAGTGAAGTGACCATGGCTGATTTTCGCGCCTGCTTTCGGTATCCAATCAAAGGGACTAGCATGGCCCTCGATTGCATTTTACGTCACATGGTGGCTCTGGTATTGTCTCTGAGGTATGTACAGACTCTATGATAGACATTCGTTGCGCCCAATAATCGCCTCTGGACAATCGTAAACGACGCTTCCGCTACGAGAAAAGCAATAGGTGGGTCTCCAGACTAAATACCACTTGTGATTTTAGTTTGCCGATTGCCAGGCTAGGGTCCTCCATCTTTGCAGACCAAAGCTGAGCTCTCATTGTCTCACTCACGTCAGATGATGCGCTACGTAACTTTAAGGCACTTCCGCGCAACGATCTGATGTTGGCTGCTGTAGAGGGTGTGACGTAGCGAAGAAGCAACCGTTTTGAATCCAACCAATCCAACAAACGTCACCGGTTGGTTTCGATGTGATTGGCTGAAGTGTACGTCCATTAAATTGATGGACAAGCCGTTTGTCCAGTTAGATTCAAGGATTTCTGGCTCCTAAAATAACTCGTCTATCGCTGATCAGATGTTCGCGCATTAGCGCTACAGCTGACGTGAGTGAGGTAAGAGCTCTCATAGGCTGATAGAAAAGAACCAGAACCAGAGAGGGTTGAAGCGGAGCGAAAGATCTCAACATTTGTTAAGTTCCTGGTTCTGTTATTGCAAGAGGAGGGGGGCAAAATCCACCTTTTAGCAGACTCAGTCAAGCTCTTATTGGCTGATAGAACTTTAAAGAATCTTTTCTTATTGTGATGTAATGCATTTATGCAGACAGGAAGTATTCCAGTTTGTTCCTACTAGCTGGGTTTACATGGACATTTCTAATCAGATTGTTCTATTCCGAATAAACTATTCTGATTGAAACGTGTGTTTACATGCAGAATGATTCTATTCTGATTAGACGTTACGTTGGTCATGTGACGTAGGCGCGCATTTAGCTTGTTTTAAAAATCACCTCAAAATGGTAATCAAAGACGTCTTTTTCGTGCGGCTAGGAGGTAACCAACTGCGGGTAACGCATCACACTGAAGTAGGCGACTTTTGGATGAGGTGAGCAGAAAACTGCTGTTGTATCAGCAAACTAACGTTGCTGTTACCTTGGTAATGCTGTCACCACCGCACGTTAGTCCCAAAGTTTTCCGTAGTTACCTAATGTTGAGGATGATCATAGCAGCAGTGAAATAGCAATCTGAAGCTTTTATTTTCGTGAAATACAGGCTTGTTTATGTTGAAAGATGAGCAGTGAGCATGCGCTGTAAAAGTCTATTCCGATCGAGCGTTTACATGCATTGTTAAAAGGCGACCGGAATAGAATAAACCACCCCTTTTATTCGGAATAGAATCTTATTCGGAATAGAAAATCTATTCCGGTCAGGGTGTTTACATGGGTGATTTCTATTCTGATTGAGCAGTTATTCCGTTTCTATTCCGATTAGAATTGTCCATGTAAACCCGGCTATTGACACACATTATGTTGCTCTATCTTGGTCAGTATTCTATAATCTTTGGCAAAAACCCAGGCTAGGCTCAGACCTACAGGTACCACCAGGGACCAATGGTGCTTCCTACAAGGCCAGCATCTGAACTATACTGATGGATTAGACTCCTTCACATTCAGGCCAGCACTGCTGAGAGCAGACCGGATCAGGCCCTGATCATAGTTACATCATAGCCGGATTGTAGCCAGAACACAGCCGGATTCTAGCCACATCATAGCCGTATTCTAGCCAGAACATAGCCGGATGAGATCTGCACTGCAGCAAGTCCAGAGCTGAGCTGCAATAGGGCCAGTTCAGAGCCAGATCTGGCCGTTGTTGAGAGGGAGAGGAGGATGGAAGAGTGTGTGTGTGTGTGTGTGTGTGTGTGTGTGTGTGTGTGTGTGTGTGTGTGTGTGCGCGCGCGCGTGCGTGCGTACGTACGCATGTCTGTGTGTGTGTGTGTGTGTGTGCGCGCGTGCGTACGCATGTCTGTGTGTGTGTGTGTGTGTGTGTGTGTGTGTGTGTGTGTCTGTGTCTGTGTCTGTGTCTGTGTGTGTGTGTGTATGTGTGTGGAGTGGGGCGAGTAGGGTGTCCTTAGAGGCACAGCAAGAATTTCATCATTAAATTTTCATGAAATGAAATGAAAAGATCAATAAGTGGCTGTCATAATCTACCACTGGTTATGGCTCTCGTGTGGTTTGTGTTAGAATAAGAGTATCGTTTCATTGATCATATACCCATCTTACGCCTTTTCAAACCTCAAACACAAACAAGCACACACACACACACACACATACACACTGATTGATTTCTCTGGTGCTAGTAGCTGTGTGGCCCAGTTTGTTGTTCTAGAAGGAGTGTAGATAGCTAATGTACTGTATACACGCACACACACACACACGCACACACACACACACATCAGACACACATCAGACAGGAAGCAGATTTGTCAAGGATAGCTGACTGAAAGATCTGGGCTACACAGGAGAAAAAAGGAGTTACATGAGGGAAAGAGCCTACTAGGGCATGAAACACTGTGTGTGTGTGTGTGTGTGTGTGTGTGTGTGTGTGTGTGTGTGTGTGTGTGTGTGTGTGTGTGTGTGTGTGTGTGTGTGCCAAGAGTGACGTGAGAGAGCTGGTGGTGTGAGAATGGCTAGAATGTGTGCGATTATTATGAATTTATCACCTGTCAACTTCAGATGCGTGTCTGTGTGTGTGTGTGTGTGTGTGACTGTCTGTCCTCCTTCTCTATGGTCCTGTGTGTGTATATATCTCTGTGTGTGCATGTGTGTGTGTGTGTGTATAGAGATCCCTGGACTCCTCTCAGCCATGAGGCAGACACTAGCCCCTGGTCAATGTCAAGGTCAAAGTCAAGGTCAAAGCCAAGGTCACGGGTCATCAGGACCAGGATCTGGACCGGGCCCAGGACCAACACCAGCCCCAGGATCTGTATCTGGTCCCAGCAGCCAGCCGGACCTGCTCTGCTCCCTGTCCTCCTCCTCCCCCTCCTCCTGCTCCTCCTCCATGATCAACGCCAATGAGGGCCGCTACGGACTCATGCCGTGGAACGACCATGGGGCGTCCGGCGGTGCGGAGTCCATCCCCTCCATCTCCGAGCTGCTGCGCTGTCGACACCAGGACCTGGACGGGAGCGTGGGGAACGGGATCGGGGACTGCGAGGATCTGACGGGGAGCTTGGAGGCGCTTTCAGGCCGGAGCAGCGCAGCCATTGGAGGAGAGGTATGCTTGTATGCTCATGTAGCCGGTGGCGGTCCGCACCACACCAGGGTCTTGAACCCGCCACCCCGCAAGCTGCAAACTCCCGGTGTGGGAGTGGGATGAGCTAAAAGCCCGAGCTTCTATCTCAGCCATTAGAAGCGCCCAAAGGAATTGGGTGATGAGGATTTACATGTAGTGGCGCCAAGCTATCCGAGCTAGCTGGCCTCCGTTACACTCACAATGGCCCTCATTTATGAAATGATCGTGAAAACAAGCGTTAGTTTGAGCATAAGTTTGAATCACCATACGACAACGTTCACGTGAGTGTTCGCACAGCTCTCATATCAGCGTAGAGAAAGAAACGGTGTTGGTAAATGCTGCGGCAGAAACCAGCGTAATTTAAATGTCACACCAAAATATATTCTCAATTAAGAGGCCTCTCCCCTAGATCCCCTGAAATAGCAAAAATGTGAGCGTAGATGCC
>JAODXP020000006.1:23043367-23045529 GCA_027497455.2 Sardinella longiceps
ATTGTTCCAGGTACATGAATGCAGTCATTGAGAAAAAGAACAACAAAATTTGATGCTACATACAGTAGACTGAATAACAAACCGATTTCTAATGCTGACTGAATGGGGCATAATGAAATGAAACCAATTTCTAATGCTGACTGAATGGGGCATAATGAAATGAAACTGAAAGTAAGTTGTTATGCTCCATTCACTTAGTGTTAGTTGCCGATTCACTTCTCGGTCTGTGTTGCATCACATTTCCTTATTCTAGTTCGTACCTACGGCACTTGATGAGTTTGAACAACAGGGCTATGGATTGATTTACACTGGATTTCTCCTTTTAACGAGTGATCAATCTTCATGTTTTAACGATGCCTTCTGTTGTTGTTATTATTAGTGTTGTTGTGTTTCTGTTTACACGCTGTTGTCACGCAAGCCTATGTGTTTGTTTGTTGTCTTTTTGTATTCTATGCTGTCTAACTCTTCAGTACAGTACGTATTATAATATGTTTCATTAATGAAAGCTGTCCTCTAAAGAAATTATATGGATGTGGTTTTCCCCGCTCTCGCTGTTTGGTCTTTGTGTTCATGACTTGGACATAGTCATTTAAACAGCATAACACGAGAAGTCCATATGCTGACCATTCCAACTCTCTCTCTCTCTCTCTTACACACTCTCACTTACTCACTCACACACTTTCTCGCTCTCTCACACACACACACACACACACACACACTCAATCATTCACTCTCTCTCACACACACACACTCTCTCACTCACACTCACTCACACTCTCTCTCTCTCTCTCTCTCTCTCTCTCCCCCCCCCACACACACACACACACACACACACACACACACACACACACACACACACACACACACACACACACACACACACACACACACACAGACTTCCTTGAGTCTCCTGATACCAAGCCAGAGTTTAATGGAACAAAACTCCAAGGTCTCCCAAAGATTGAGATGAGAAATGAACTTTCAAGTTGCTGTCCTCACTCAGTGTTTCTTCAGTCAGTCTTTGCCATCTTTTTTGTCTTTTGTCCCGTAGAGTGTTTGTCCTGTTTTGTGACTCAAGTGGCCTTGGGCAGGAAACCAAGTAAAGTCTTGATGTTGATCAACTGGCCTTATACTCTTCAGAAGGTATAAATAACGAGTTACCATGACAACAGTGTTGAAGTCACTGTTAAACTGAGAGCTTACATAATGCTCACTCACGTTCACCCCCTATAGAGTCAGAGACACCTCTGATGTAACACAGGCATGTATGTATCCTCTATGGAATCAGTGATGACTCTTATTTAAGGTGGCTACAGACCAAAGATTTGCGACGAGACGGGCTGCGACGTTCTAAAAACCTGGACGTTCTAAAACTCTGAAACTGCGATTTGACGTGTTAAATCTTTTGCGACAGCTTGCAAAAGCCTGCAACAACCTATGACGATTGATTCACACCGCTGCAACTACTCTGTAAAATCGTTTCGTCTCGTCGCGGATCTTCAGTGTGAATTGGCCTTTATATAGCCGAGATGTAGCCTAGCCTATAGAATCAGTGACCGCTCTGACATACTAGCCTGATTTGACCACATCGTTTCACTTGGTGAAAAGCCTCTAGAACATGTCCATTGGCAAACGTTTCCTTTCTAGAGGGCGCTATGCAATGTTTTGAAACATTTCCTTTAGAGTTAGTATAAAATGTATATAAAAAAAATTTTGTTATCGTGACTTAAGGTTTGTGATGTCAGGGCACAATACCATGGCTTCTGTTTTTCACTCTGTTCGCTGAATTTGGCCCGCACAGATCAGTGTCGGAGAAAATGAAGCTGCATTATGCTCTTATCTGGTGGAACGAAATGTAATGAAATGAGCGGACCTAGGAGGCTGCGTCTGGTTCGCCTGGCTACTTGCATACCACGGGGAGGACAGAGAGGGTTGAAGAGGAGCTCACTATTCCACCATCTTTGGGGAGGATGTGTCCAAGGCGTCCAAAGTCCATGACGGCTCTGATATGCAGTAACACAAGAATCAGTGTGCGAAATACAGGGGGTTTGGGGGGATCCATCTGACCCCCCTCGTTGACCCATGAGACCCCCTGAAAGTAGCATAAGCAACAATTGAAGGGGGTTCCAAATTTTTTCAACAAAATAGTAAAATATATATAT
>JAODXP020000006.1:23045629-23048129 GCA_027497455.2 Sardinella longiceps
AAATTCAAATTCAGTAGGCTTTATTGGCATGAATGTCACAATAACATTATTGCCAAAGCAATGACATACATACATATACACATACAATCATAATATATACATATTGTATACAAGTTCTGTGTGTAAAACAAGACAAACAGACATACATAATGAATTACTTTGTAACCATTGTGTTATTTTTGTGGATGTGTGTGGGTGTGAATGAGTATGGATGTATATGATTGGGTGATTGTGTGTGTGTGTGTGTGTGTGTGTGTGTGTGTGTGTGTGTGTGTGTGTGTGTGTGTGTGTGGTGTGTGTCTATGTCTATGGATGTTTGTGCTCACATAGACCATACTGTATAGTGCATTATGCACTAGTGGCTCGAGTCTCTCAGACTGTCGCATGCCAAGACATACTGTGCTGCGAGGGTTGCTGAAGGCCCCTCTCCAAGAAGTATTGCCATTTTTTCCTTTTCTGGCAGATTGCTGAAATTTTGGATATTATTTTGGAGTTTGTGGAAGAAGGTTTGTCTCAAATTGTCATATTTTTCACAATGTAAAAGAAAGTGCACCTCTGTCTCAACCCTCTCTGCCTGACAGTGACCACATATTCTTTGCTCTTTGGGTAGCCATGTTTTTCTTTGTCTCCCTGTCTCTATTGCAAGATTGTGGTCACTCAGCCTGTACTTGGTCAGGATTTGCCTCTGCTTCTTATCTCTGACAGAGATGAGATACTCAGCCAATTCATATTCTCTGTTTAGGGTCAGATAGGCATTCATTCTACTTTGGTTCATAGTTTGGCTTATCCAATGTTCCAAATAGTTATCTTTTGTTTTATTCATAATTTTGTTGATGTTAATTGGGGTTTTGGAAGCAGAACTGGACTGAGCCTTGTTTGTGTTAGTATTTGTTATTGGGTTAGTTAGCTTCAGTACCAGCTGGCTTAGAGCACTCTTTTCAGGGTTCATCTCTTGGGTATTTAATGCCTCAAACTGGAGTGTAGTGTTGGGACTGGAGTTGAGATGCATCCAGAATTTTAGGGTTCGTTTTTGAATTGGTAGAGCTAATGGGAATCGGCCTAATTCAGCCCTACATGCGTTGTTTGGTGTTTTGGGTTGTACTTTTAATATATATCGGCAGAATTCTGCATGTAGGGCTTCGGTTGGATGCTTGTCCCACTTTGTGTAGTCGTGCATACTGAGTGGACCCCAGACCTCACTTCCATACAGCGCAATAGGCTGAATTACACTGTCAAATATTTTGCACCAGATTGTAATTGGTATGTTTATATCATGGAATTTTCGTTTTATTGCATAGAGAGCCCTGCGGGCTTTTTCTTTCAGTGCATTCACTGCCAGGCTGAAACTTCCTGATGCAGTAATTACCAGACCAAGGTAAGTGTACTGCATTGTATGCTCTAGGGCGGTGCTGCCTAGGCTAAATCTGTATCTGTGTTCCTGACACCTGGGCTTTTTTTGAAAAATCATAATTCTGGTCTTAGATGGGTTTACTGCCAGGGCCCAGGACTGGCAGTACTGCTCTAGCTGATCCAGGAGCTGCTGCAACCCCTGTGCAGAGGAAGAAATCAGAACCAGGTCATCAGCATAGAGCAGACATTTGACCTCTGTTTCTTGGAGCTTGAGTCCAGGTGCTGCAGACTGTTCCAACTGCACCGCTAACTCATTAATGTAAATGTTGAACAATGTTGGACTCAGACTGCAGCCCTGTCTCACTCCTCTATTTTGTGGGAAGAATTCTGTTCGATTTTCTCCAATTTTAATACTGCATTTACAATTTGAGTACATTGATTTAATTGTATCATATGTTTTACCCCCTACACCTGTTTGCAAAAGTCTGTAATATAATCCATTATGCCAAATACTGTCAAAAGCCTTTTTGAAATCTACAAAGCAAGAAAATATCTTTCCATTTTTTTTGTCTTTTACATGTTTGTTGATTAGGGTGTGTAGGGTGTAAATATGATCTGTTGTACGGTGGTCTTTGAGAAATCCAATTTGATTTTTGCACAGGGTATTGTGTTCCATAAGGAAGGTTTGGATTCTGTCATTTAGAATGCTACTAAATACCTTCCCCAGATTACTGTTCACACATATACCTCTGTAATTGTTAGGGTCCAATTTGTCTCCACTTTTATAGATTGGGGTAATAATCCCTTGATTCCAGGTGTCAGGAAAACAGCCAGATGTAAGGACAAGGTTGAACAGTTTGAGCACAGCTTTTTGCATTGCAGGAGAGCTGCATTTCAACATTTCAGGCCTGATGTTATCAGGACCGCATGCCTTTTTGGTTTCAGTGATTTCAGTTTTTGTGTCAATTCTTCTGCTGATATGGGGTAATCAAGGGGGTTTTGGTTGTTTTTGATTATTGATTCCAAATTCTGAAGTTTATTGTTGATACTTTCCTGTGTTTGGTTTAAGTGTATTTCACTGTATAAGTTTTTAAAATGTTCAGTCCACCTTTGTCCATTTTGGATAGATGGACCTGAGTCTTGCTTGGTG
>JAODXP020000006.1:23084967-23089967 GCA_027497455.2 Sardinella longiceps
ACAAACAAACAGCTACCAGAGGGTCCTGGTCACAGCAGCAGCAGAAGGAGGTTAGTCTAGCACCTGTGACTCTCTCACCTCTGCCTCAAAGACAATATAAACAACAACATCAACATCAGTAACAACATATTGACAAACAAACAGACAAAACAAACAGACAAAACAAACAAACAAGTGGAGAAGACCTCCCTTTACCGGTCATCCAATGGAGAGAGCTCTGACCAAACTCTTACGCTGGAAGAGAGTTGGAATGACGTTGGACTTTCTTCAGTAAAAATACACACACACACAAACAGTCACACACACATTACTTGGATGGCTGAGAAACACAATGGCTTAGAATGGATGCTAATGATCAATTATGGACATCTGAACATGAATGTGTGTGTGTGTGTGTGTGTGTGTGTGTGTGTGTGTGTGTGTGTGTGTGTGTGTGTGTGTCTCATGAAATATATTTGGATGCAAAAACATTCCATAGCCACATATTCTGACCAAGCCTATCATCTGTGGAGGTCAACTTGCTCATACACACACACACACACAAACACACACACATTTTTATTTCAATAGCACTTTTATGTATGTTTTCATGAGTGTGTGTGTGTGTGTGTGGTGTGTGTGTGTGTGTGTGTGTGTGTGTGTGACTCCTGCATCTGTCCTGCCTGTGACCTGTGTGTAGTTGAGCCTGAATCAGTCCTGTCATGTTTTACATTCATGATCCTCTGGTAATGTGACCTTGACCTTGACCTCTGTTACACAGAGGTAATTGGACTAGGATCAACAGATTTGAATCATTTGGTTTAGGGCCGCTAGAATGGGAACAAATGGAACCAATATCAAAGAAAGATGCGTGCGTCGTGTGTATGTGTGTGTGTGTGTGTGTGTTTTCACCACAAAAAAAGATTGGCTCAAATCAAATAGATTGTTGTGTGTTTATTTGTTTTGTTTATGTTTATGTTTTTGTTGTCTATTGAGTTTGGTTTTTGTTTTGTCTTTTTTGTTGTTGTTGTTGTTGTTATTTGTTTGTTATTTTATTTTTATATTTTTGTGTGTTGTATTTGATCATGGTACTACTGTCATCAAACACATCCTAGGAGACCTTATAGATCTCTGACATGCTTGTTGAAGCAGGTGTGTGTGTGTGTGTATGTGTGTTTCAGTGTGTGTGTGTGTGTGGTTGTGACAGGAACACACACAATTCTTCTCTTATATCAATCTGAATACAGTATTTCTCTTTAGTCTGTTCAGGGAGACTACCACACATCACTCGCTTTGTGACACACATTTTCCCTTGCACTGAATGCCAATGCACACACACACACACACACACACACACACACCCCTCCCCACACATCAGGGCAGCCGTGTTGGAACACATCAAACATCGAACCTCACAGATGATAGGAGTTGAGTAGGCGTATGTGTGTGTTTGTGTTTGTGTGTGTGTGTGTGTGTGTGTGTGTGTGTGTGTGTGTGTGTGTGCTGCTCCTTTGTGAGTAAGAGTGCCTCACAGATATTTCAGAAACAGAATCCACTTGAGACATTTCTTTCTGTTTTCCTGTTTTATTCTTTTGTGTTTCTGTTTGTGTTGATTTGTTTGTTATTATTTGTAATTGTTGCAAAGAAAATAGTATCTACCTATGGCCTCTTAAATATACACAAATATAAAAGTATATCTATAAGATAATCTATAAAATCTACATATATATGAAAAGTATATAAAGCAAGAATGTATATGACATGTCAGATTCTACTTGTATTTTGCAAAGAAATAGCAATTAAAGATTATAGAGGGCTATTTTTAGGAGAAAATGAAATAAATAAATAAAATATGCATCTTAGTCGCTTCATAGCCATGTTAGAAAACTTCCTATATTTTTTGATATCAGTTAGGGCTTTCTATAAGTAAGGGGACCTTTTTTTTTTTTTTTTGGTTTTGTTTTGTTCTTTTCTGTCTTTCTATATCAGAGCATTTTCTATGAGGACTTGATGCCATGATTTTGAGTGAAATGGTGCCATTGGCTAGACTGGGAGTTTGGCTGTAAGCCAGCATTCTCCCAGCGCAACCAGTATGGCCCTTCAGTACTATGCTATATATAGGCTAGATGAAGATTACTATGATGGCGGTCGATGATGAAGAAGAAAATACAAAATACCTTATAGTGTTGCTTTGTATGAATAAGACTCATTTCTATGCTGTTGTACATAGACAAATGATTTTGAAGAAGAAACAAAACAGCAATAAAAGTTTATTGAGTGCATTTATTGTTTCATTGGACATAATTTCTTTCTTATTACCTTTATTGTTTACGTATGCATCTATCTATGATCCGTCTATATCTTATATGTGTGTTATAAAAGTCCTATAAAGTGTTATAAACATGTTATAAAGCTGTTTATTGCCCTTTGATGCAGTTTCATATCAGACAGACAGATTAGCAATAAGTGTTCCATGGCTTTCAGGAGGTGACGATGTTGTGTCATCATCAGCATAGTCCCTCCCCCATCTCACCCAAAGCTCCTCCCACCACCCAACTACTACTGCTACTAACCTGAGTAACCATGGTGACCCCTCTGCTTGTTATCCTACCCACTCCCACTCCAGTAACAGCCTGGCCCTTTGTGTAAGCATCCTCCATGCTCATAGTTGGAACCTTAGGCCTTAAATTAAAACAAAGGTTCTAGAACTCCAGTAGGCTAGGCTAGCATGCTATCAGCTAGTCCATTAGCAGCAGATAGTCAGAGTCAGGAGTTGGCTACTGTCTTGCTGCTATGCTTCAGTAGGCTAGGCTAGGCTAGTATGCTACCAGCTAGTCCATTAGCAGGAGACAGTCAGAGTCAGGAGTTGGCTACTGTCTTGCCAAAGATCATGGAATGCTGCTACTCTTCAGTAGGCGCGGCCGGCTAGCATGCTACCAGCTAGTCCATTAGCAGCAGACAGTCAGAGTCAGGAGTTGGCTACTGTCTTGCTGCTATGCTTCAGTAGGCTAGGCTAGGTTAGCATGCTATCAGCTAGACCATTAGCAGGAGACAGTCAGAGTCAGGAATGGGCTTCTGTCTTGCTGCCTAGCTCCAAGAGGCTAGGCTATCCTAGGTTATTGAGTAACATACCAGCTGCTGGTTCATTAGCTTTTGTGTCAATAAAGACTTATTTTAGTTGCATGAATAGGTATGTTCTAGACTAATCCAAGGATTAGTTCTAGATCCCTCTACAAGCATGGTTCTATATGAGGTTCTAGAACCTATACATATTAACATGATCCTACTGTAGATCACAGGTAGAGATGAGGTTCTAGATCCCACTACAAACATGGTTCTCTATGTACTTCTAAAGTCAGGTACATTGTTCTATAATATGTGCTTCTAGAATCTATAGAAACTAACATGATCCTAGATCACAGACTGTCATTGTTTTCATCCAACTTTCACCAGCTGAAACTAACCTCCTCTCTTCTTTTTTCTTCTCTTCCCTCCCTCCCTCCCTCCCTCTCTTTTTCCAACCCTTTCTTGCCCTTATCCCTCCATCTGTTTACCTGTTTGTTTGTTTGTTTGTTCATCATACCTTCTAATCTACTCAGCCACTGCAGGCAACTAACCTCTCTGACCCCCCACGCGTGACCTTTGCCATCTGACCTTGTCACCCTCTGATGGCCTGTGACCCCTGTCTGACCCTCTGATGCCCTCTGACCCCTGTCTGACCCCCTGATGGCCTCTCGCTCGTTGCCTGTCTGATGTCCAGCCTACGGCTCGTCTCCCTGATCGCTGGGGTCAGAAACACAGAGACTATGAGAGCAAACACACAGAGCGCATGGAGGGGAAAAAAAGAGGGAGAGAGAGGGGGAGCGAAAGAGAGAGAAAAAGTGAAAAAAAAGAGAGAGAGAGAGAGAGGAGCAGAAAAATGAAAAGATGAATTCAGCCTCTCTGCTGACCAGGCCCTGGAGAAAGACTCTTGCTCCCATCAGAAGGATGTGCTACAGAGGTCCACACACATACACACACACATACACTCACTCTTTCCCCACACACGCACACACAGGCATACAGTACACACACACAATTGTACATATAATTACACACTCACACACAAAGTTCTGATGCCTCTGTTGTCCTGCACTAAAGCAGTGTGAAGCAATAAGTAATCCCAACATGTACCACACATGCACACACACACACACACACACACACACACACACACACACACACTCACTCAACTGCCTGGGACAGTAACTGAAATGTAAAATGACTGACCTGCCCTGAGAGATCAGCTGGTGTACGGAGTATGGACTGGAATGCAAAATATAATGTGTGCGTGCGTGTGTGTGTGTGTGTGGCTGTGGGTGTATGACGGCCTATAACTGTATTTACATGGATGGATGTAATTGTTTGTATTGTGTGATTGTGTGTATAGTTGTGTGTGTGTGTGTGTGTGTGTGTGTGTGTATGTGTGTGTGTGTGTGAGCGTGCATGTCCTCAAAACTCCCTGCATTTTTGGTTTGAAAGACAGCAGTGACGGCTCTGGTGCTGGACATATTTCTCATTCAGACCTATGGACTCCACTAGCCTGTACAAAGGTGTGTGTGTGTGTGTGTGTGTGTGTTCCACTCATAGCCTGTACAAATGTGTGCGTGTCAATGCTGCTCCGATGGACTCCATTGGCCTGTGTAAATGTGTGTGTGTGTGTGTGTGTGTGTGTGTGTGTGTGTGTGTGTGTGTGTGTGTGGCCTGTACAAATGTATGAAACATGTAGATAAACTCCCCTCCATGCCCAAGAACACAGATGGAGAGAACACTAGAAGAAGAAGAAGAAGAAAGAGAGACTCAACAACGCTGGGTTGTGCCAGGGGAATTTTTTTTTTACCACACACACACACGAACACACACTCGAAAGAAATCTATTTTTCTAAATGTGTGAGTCTTTTCTACTTTTCTGTTTTGTAGAGACACCATTCAAACCCTTTAGCAAGTGAGAACAATCCACTTTTTTTCTTGTTTGTGTGTGT
>JAODXP020000006.1:23109967-23122723 GCA_027497455.2 Sardinella longiceps
CATGGTCTTTGCTGTTAGCTGTCATTGACTGTGCATTGTCGAAAAGGTTTGTTTACAGTCCAACAATGGCGTCGCCACATGATGGCAGCCTACACAAAACGCTCGTAGGATTTGTCTATACTCACTGTGTCTTGCACGCTGTAGGTTTTTGTCGCACACCAGTGTTTTTCAAAATTTTACAGAGCAAGGTCTACTTTGTCCGAAATATCTTTTCTGGGTTCATTTATTTCTACCCTGGCCTTTACCTGACTGTTGACAGCACAATTGGGATATGTCTCCATTTAGAAATGACGTATTCTGTGTGCTGCTCACACCTGGCTCTCACGCTTCCAACTTCCGCGTTCAATAGTAACAGATTGCTGGCTAGTTACCTCCGCCAAGGAGGTTATGTTTTCGGCCGTGTTGGTTTCTCTGTTTGTTTGTTTGTCTGTTTGTCAGCAGGATAACTCGAAAAGTACTGCACGGATTTGGATGAAATTTTCGGACAATGTGTATATTGGGACAAGCAAGAGCTGAAGAGCGATCCAGAACATGAACTGGAATGTATATTGTGTCTGTGACCGCATTGCCTTGGCGGAGGTCTGCGCTCTCTGAGCGCTTTTCTAGTTTCTATCTATTTTGACATCGTAGTGGCAATGAGTCTTCAAGATCATGGGTGTTAGTGATGTGCCGATTTTGTACGTAATTCGAAATTAGAGGGGAGAATAATGAACATGGTGCTATACTGTTGAACTACAATGTAAACAGACACACACACACACACACACACACACACACACACACACACACACACACACACACACACACACACACACACACACACACACAAAGTGGTCATCTGTCCATGAGGCTTTATTAAGCATAATGTAGGCTGTCATCTCTGCTCTGTAGTGTAAGAATACTGCCATATTTATTATTATCATGTTGAGCTTATTTCGTTTAGGTTTCTCATTTTGTTTCACTCTGACCCAAAGCCAAGGCCAACTTCTCTTCTCTTCCCTGCACTGTCTCAGACACACACACACACACACACACACACACACACACACACACACACACACACACACACACACACACACACACACACACACCACACACACACACACTGAGGTCAATTTCTCTACTCTTCCCTTCCCTGCGCTGTCTCAGACACACACACAAACACACACACACACACACACACAGACACACACACACCTGGTCTAACGTGTCAGTGCTCAGCTCAGCACTTCCGTGGTGTCCAGTGTCAAGTATGGAGCTCTGTGATCCTGGTTCCCAGAGTGTGAAAGACAGGAGGGTTTGTTCAGGGGGACCCATGGATCTGACCCCTCTTGATTAACCCATGGGACCCCTTGAAAGGGGGTCACACATTTTGTCAATAAAATAGAAAATAAAATATTATATTAAATTTATTTTCACAAACATGTTTAAGGCTCACCATGCACAGCATGTGTGTGTGTTTTTGTTGTTTGTTTGTTTTTTTTGGCCAAGCAGACCCAGTCAGGGGCAAAACCCAGTATTTAGCCTCTAGTCTGCAACTTTGAAAATGTAGCGTTTTCATTCTTGCACCCCCACTTTAAAAGTAATTCCGTTACTTATGCTGTCAGTGTTGTCATGGAGACACGGCTGTGGACCTGATTGCTTTGGCTTGGCATTGCCTGGCTAGTATTCATGACATATTGTAATGTTATAATAGCCTAGTTTGCGCGACCACGTTCAGAGATGAATTGTGATCTGGCAAAGCTAGCACTGCCTGTAGCACTTCTGAATTTCTGGCAGGATTAATTTACAAATCTATCAAATACAATCAAACTTTTATCAATGTTTTGGAACAGAGCTGGACTGAGTCATCGTAAGCTTGCCTCCTTCAGCCTGCTCGTTTCTTATTAGGTCCTGATTTTTCTGGGCTCGAGAGTTGAGGAAATTGCCTCCTTGGCCATACTGACTGATGGCATGCATTTCATGCTGATTTCATGCAGCGACAGGAAGTATGGACAGACCCAGGCTAATGTTCCAAAAGAGAATGTTTTTATCACGCACACACTGTCCTTCATAATTGATTACGTATGATGTGATGAAGGCGATGATTTTTTTTGTATCTTAGGTCAGTATTATGGAATGCAGGTCTTGTTAGTGTCATCACTACAGTGCATAACTCACCAAGATTACAGAAAAGAGTGAAGTTGTTTCTATAGGCAAAAAATACTGCACATTTATGTAGGCCTATTTCAATAAAACTTCTCAAAAACAAATAAACTATGAAATCATAACAGTAAAGACTGGGAATGTCCAAACCCTGCTGAATGTAATGTACTGTAGGCCTAAGTGAAGCTGAAGTGGAGGAAAAGATCTGCCATCTTGCTTTTGTGATGTGGACAAGTCTGACCCTACCTGCAGTTGCACTACTTGGCCAGCAGAGGGCTCTGAGCTGCCACCTGTCTCTGTGCTGCTCTCTGCACAGGTCGTGGATTTGACCTCAAGGTAATTTATCACCAACCGGCCTCACTCTCACTTCTCCCCGTTAGGAGCCCAAATACCTTCCCAACTGATCACCATGTTATATGTTATAGGCCTATGTCTTACCAATCTGACTCATTTTTCTTCAGTTAACACACTACTAGTATGAAGAGTATTTAAACTCTTGAAGACCCAGCTCTTCAGAGAACACCTCTTAAAAAATGTCCGTCACATTTCAAATCTTGTGTAGGGATGAAATCTCTGGGTTGGGTAAATGTGGTGATCGCTGGCTAAAATGTCTTTTTGTACATTTATGTCTGTATGTAATTTGTTAGAATCTCTTTCTTTATAATAACCTTCTTGTTCTGACTTCTTATTCAGAATGGTGGTCTGTGGTACTGAACCAGTTGAAAAACTTCTGTCCTATTCCATCAGATAGCCACTGCAATAATTTCAGCTAAGACCACAATGAAACATAACTTTGCACAGAATGATAGAGATTGCTTATAAAATGTTATCACAGATATGTAGTCTGATTATTGATGCAGAGCATTTTATATTTTAATTTTAAAATAATGAATCATTTTAGTTTAGCTGGTGTCTTAATTGTCTGAGGCCCCCCCCGCCCCCCCCCAAAAGTATCTTGAGACATTAAGCACTAAACAATGGTCACTGTTAAGCCTATACCCTATCACTTCAAGGAGCTATTGGGGAGACTGAAGCAACAGAAAATTGACAAAATACACTGTAAGTAAACATTTAGATAGAAAATGCAGCCAAAATGTATGTACATGTATGTATGTATGTATTTATGAATGTAGGAAGTATAGGTACAGTAGGTAGATAAAATGCTGAAAAAGTTCTTGCAGAAATGTAGATGTAGAATATGTTAAATGCATAAATGTAAATATCCATTGTTAATTGCATAAATGTGAGAATCGACATCTATATAGCTTTAAGTGGCCCCTGAATGACTGACACACACACACACACACACACACACACACACACACACACACACACACACACACATAGTTGTGCAATACACACAGCTGACCAGTAGGGGTCTCAGAGTCTGACTCACCGCCACATCAATCCCACAATCCCTTGCACCCCGGAGGGCCAGTGACCAGGCCAGACAGATCTGCTCACAATATGGGATTTAGCGCTACACTCACAAGACAAACACACTGCCAGTCTCCTTCCATACTGACCACCAACAGTATAAGCTTTAACATATGAGGGCTATTCCACAGAAAATGGACTTGGTCAGCACCACAAGGCCAAGGAAATGACAGTTTATGTAGGATGTGAATGGTTATGGAAATGTTTTTGTGTAATTTTTTCCCGAAATGTTTTGTCATTTTTTTTACAGCCAAAAATTAGCAATTAGCAAATACTCAAATTTATACAGTCTAATCATTCACATCATGCAATGCCATCATCCAATCAGATGCTACAGTTGAGACCGGCAGCTTGTTTTCATCCAATCAGCTGCTAGAGTTGAGACCTGCAGCTTGGCAATAGAAGCAATAAGACTAACTCAAGGAGGAAGTGGAGAATTCAGTTCTGCTTAGCAGACGCAGTTTTCCTGTCTGCACAGATTACACACTGAATTAGCACACTCATCAAACCAGTACACACACACACACACACACACACACACACACACAAAAAGACAGTTTACACTAAGGCTTTTCATTACCCCTAAAACCAAACCACTAACGTGGACTGAAACGAGCAAATAATTTTTTTAAAATTTTACACACAATTTAACACAATCACACATGGCATCATTCTTCAACCAACGGTTTATTACAAAAATGCATGACAGAACTCAATTTTACTCTAATGGAAAAACACAATACAAAATCGTGCACCTCTCAGGGAGTGGGATGGGGAGGGAGGGGGGTTGGGGTTCGAGGGGGGGGGGGGGTGCTGTTTCATCTGGGTGAGGGGACTGGGGTGGGGTAGGGTGAGGTGGGGTGGGGGGTGTATGGGGAGGGGAGGGGGGTAACAGAGCTGCCCATAGGAGCCACTGTGACCAAACAGAACCATCGGAGGAGGAGGAGGAAGAGGAGGAGAAGTCGGAATCGGAACACGGAGCTGGAACACTGGAGAGGGCCTTTAGAACCACAACAGAAAGAACCCGGGGGTAACGAGCGGAACCAACACATGGACTAGACTAGTAGAAAAACACTTTCTGCTGCAAGTGCAGGAACAGGACATGGCAGAACCGAGAGAGAGAGTGATGTCATCATCATCATCCTTCTTGCGCATACATACATACATCCGGTGGCTCCGGGAAGCTTTGGTGACACACACACACATTCACTCTCACACACATACACACACACACAAGAAGAGCTGTTGAGAGCACTTGAGATCCCCATAGGTGGTGAAGGGCTGCGGTTGTTGTACAATGCTGTATGGAGTCTTTTTTTTCCCTGGGTGGCGGTGGGGGGGGGGAAAATGGGAAAGGGGGGGGGGGGGGGGGTATCGGGGCTGGATGAGGGCAGGTTAAAAATCTGCCTGATTAAAAGTTATTGGGTGTGTTTATTTTTCTCCCCCCCGCCAAGTGCAGCACACAGGTCACACACACACACACACACGTTCCAATTCATAACTACGTAGTGCTTGTTCGTTTTGTCGTCTATACATACAATAGTGCAACACCTGTGAAAATATGAAATCCTTTGCCAGCTCCACCAGACCAGATCCCCGTGGGTGGCGGGCACGCAGGCGGGCAGCAGGCACCTCAGGGTGCCCTCCCCATCATGTCCACACCATCATCTCCACAACACACACAGCCAACGGGAGGGGAAAAACTAATGTAGTCTTCTCAAGTATATTCTCATGGTATAGTCATCATGCACACACAAATATATATATATATTTATATATGGTCACATTTTCTCTATATGTTGAGTATTAAAGTCAAGAGTCCTGTATGTATAGTTCCTGGTGTAGGTAAAATGGATTTCATATTTAGACATAACTGCCAGAAAATAAAGTTTTATTCTCTTTTTTTTTTTCGTAAAGTAGATGTGGGGGAAGCCACCGTGAATCCAGGAGCAACTGGCATCAAGTGGGGTTTGGTGAAGATCGATTCCCACCATCAGGACCAGAGGGCTGTGGAAATGAGGGGAAGAGGAGGGGGGGGACTGAAGGGGGGTCTCAAACGTCCAAGTTTTATTCCACAGAACAGAACAGCCTCCCTGTCTGGCCAAGGAGAAGGAGCCCAATGATCTGACAAAACCAACCAAGCAAATGAAGATGGAACCGGAATCTGGAATCCGAACTGCACACTCTAGAACTAGAACCAATAGGAACAGATACTTGAGCGCCTCAGGGGTCATCTGGGGAAAGAGGGGGAAAAAGGAAAAAAAAAAAAAAAAAAAAAGACTTTTGTGTTTTAGCTTAAAAACTGTAGGATGAGATGCAGAAAGCGAGACAGACAGAAAAAAAAAAAAAAAAAAACGAAACAGCAAAAATGGTTCAAAAACATCATCCACCAGAACCCAACGCTTTGACTTTGACATGGGGCTGGGAGGTGGATCTCATACACGACAGAGGCCATCTGCACGAAGAACGGTGCAGGGCCTGCAAAGCTACACATACTAGGAACAACCCAGCCAGTTTGGGAGAGAGAGCGTGGCCCCGTCACTGGCGAACCGGACCAGAACCGAACCAGAACGGACCGCCATACGGACCTCGAACCACTGGGCCGCAGCCTCAATCACCATGTCCCGCTTCCAAGGCCCGATGCTTGATGTTCGCCCCTGGCAACCAGATGGCTGAATGCTAAGAGTTCTTCATTGGGTGAGGGGCCGCGTTCAGACATATTATCAAAAATAAATAAACGCATTCATAAGACCCGCAAATTTTTTTTTTGTCCTTTTTAATTTTTTTTTTCCTTTTTCTTTTTTTTTTTTACTTTCTGGTGGTAATTTTTCGGGTAAATATAATATTCATTGGGAACAGCGAACCCCTTGCACACCAGTACAATTCAAATTCAATTCTTAAATTAACATAAATTAACCATCCAGAGCGATCGGACTCGAGTAACCAAGGGAATGTCTACAAAAAGAAAAAAAAATAAATCTACACTCAATTGTAATGATGGCTATCTGGCCAACTCTCACTCTCTCTCTCACACACACGCACACACACACACACACGCACGCACACACGCACAATAAGCTATGAGAGATTTAGGTTTAAAATGGTGAGAAAAGGGGTGAAGGGTAGTATTCAGACATTTGCTTAAGGAGGCGCACACACACGGTACCCAAAACACAATGAAAGACACAAAACGCCAACTCAAGTCCCAAAAGAGAAAAAAAAAAAAAAATAATAATAATGATGAAATAAAATCAACAAGCAAATAAGAGGGGATCAATGTGAGGAGAGGGGGAGAAAAAAAATATTGAAAAATGACCAATTTTAGTTTTTTGTTTGTTTTTTGTTTTGTTTTCTCTTCCTCTTTTCAACTCAGCAGTGTTGCAAAAGTCCAACCCACACACACTTGGCTGCTGATGAGGAGGAGGAGAACGAGGAGGACGAGGAGGGGGTTGGGGGTTTGGGGGGTGCTAGGGGATTTTGGGGCACCTATTTGGGGGGTATCTCCTCTCACTCAGAGTCAGATTCCAGGGGTGCGGTTTCATCGATGACGACGCGGTTCCTCTGCCGCTGTTTGTTGGCCTGCGCGGCCATGCGGTCGGCCGAGTGGACCTTCTTGTGGCGCGAGAAGCTGGACGAGTGGACGAAAGTCTTTCCACAGTGCAGGCATGAGTAGAGCTTGCCCGTGGCGTGCGTCTGCTGGTGCTGCTTCAGGTTGGACAGGCGCACGAAGCTCTTGCGACAGATGCCGCACGTGTACTGCTTCTCGCCGGCGTGGCTGTTCTCGTGTCTCGCCAGGCTCGCCGTGCTGCTGAAGCGCTTGTCGCAGTGGAGGCACTCGTACGGGCGATCGGGATCCGGGCTGCGGGGCTGGACCTGGGCTTGGGCGGCCGCTGCGGCGGCGGTGGCCGCAGCCAATCGAGCGCGAGCGGCGGCCTTGGAGCGCTTGTTCTTCTTGCAGAGGGTGTAGTAGTTTGGCTTGTCCCTCGAGCACAGCTTCAGGCGGATCTTGAGGTCGGACGACTTGGCCAGGGGGTCCTTGCTGTCCTGCGTGTAGGAGTTGAGCAGCTGCCTCACGTGCGCCACCTGGTGTTTGGAGAGCGCCGTGGAGTTCCTAAACACCTTGTCGCACTGCGTGCACTGGTACTGCTTCTCCCCGCCGATGGTGACCTCCACGCCACCGCTGCTGCTGCCGCCCATGCCTCCGCCACGTTTCCCTCGACCGCCACGCCTCTTCTTGGGCTTGCCCATGTTGGGGGCCACCAGGCTGAGCTCGGGGAGGGACAGGTGGCCTCCTCTGGAGCCCTTGGGTCCCCCTCCCATGCCCCCGGGGCGGGCTTTCCCCTTGTGGATTAGACGATGGCGAGAGAGGCTGGAGCTGTGGTTGAAGTGCTTGCCGCACAGGTTGCACGTGTGGAGCCGCTTGGCTTTGTGGCTCTTCTTGTGGATGGCCAGCAGACGTTTGCCGTTGCAGTGCACGCCACACACGTTGCACACTAGAGTCTTCTTGCCCTCGCCGGGCTTGCCGTACTCGTCTTTGTGCTGATTGGCTGCGGCGGCTTGTGCAGCGGCCGCTGCTGCTGCTGCTTGTGCGGCTGCAGCTGCTGCGGCCGCGGCGGCGATGGCTTTGGCTCCGCCTCTTCCGTGCGTCTGGACGTGGCGAGACAGGCTGGACGAGTGGCTGTAGCATTTGCCACACACGTGGCAGGCGTGGGAGCCGCTGCCTTTGGGAGCCCGTGTTCCGGTTCCGCCTCGTCCTCCTCTCCACCGGGGCGGCGCCATTACCTCGTCGTCTGGGTCATCCAGGCCCAGCTGGCTGATGCCAGGTTCTGTGTCGTCGTCGTCTGAGTCGCTGTGCCCGTCCTCCTGTTCGTCCTCGTCGTCCGGCAGCGGCACCTCCACGCTCTCCTCCACAATGCATTCTGGGTAGACCGACTCGTAGTGGGCGAAGAAGCTCTCGTCCGGCTCTGCCTTGAGCTCGCCGGGCACAAAGCCCTCCTCCGAGTCCTTCTTCACGCACGAGATGGTGAACTTCGAACCGACTTCCGCCCACTTGACCACATACTCGATGGGCTGTGTGTCCAACTCAACGGTGATGAAGTCGGCACCCAGAGCTTCAGGCTCTGATGATGTCAGCTCCGTCTCGGCGTCCTCCATCAGGCTGGCTAAGTGCTAGCCCTTGGGCTTGAGAGTGTGTGTGTGCGTCTGTCTGTCTATCCGTCTGTAGGGGGTTCCTTTCTCAACACAGCTGATTGGTCCAAAATACTCAATAGTCTGTGGAAGGAAAGACAAATATTGGAAGAAAATGTTACCAGTGAAGAAAAGTGCTCACTAAAATGTAAAATTAGGAAACAAATTCAAATAAACTTATAGTCACTGATCATTTAAGGTTTAACACTACATTTTGGGTTCATTTCATTGTAAATTGTAGCAGGGAGCAGGCTTCACTGAGGGTTCAGTATTACTTTTAAGGGTGCTGGCCCAAATGAAAACTTCAAATTAAACAGAAAAAGGGACGTTTGATGCAAGGTGCACCCCTTTTTCTGTTTAATTTGAAGGGTTCATTTCATTCCCATCTAGGCACATTAGGAAATGTTACTATGTTTTACTTAATGAATGGCATACAATTAACTTTAGGAATGAATGAATGAATTCATCCATTCCATCAAGCATCCATGAAAGCAATTTTAGTCTGGCGATTCGATTCGGTTCGGTCAGACGTAAGAGTGCAGACGAAATACATCATGACCTACATTAAAGCAGTCATTCGGATGAAGCATTCAAGTCGACGGAGTTCGATAGTTTATCGGAAATATACGTTTTCAAATCAATAACCAAGTCATCGTCTTTTAATACACCTCAAATGAACAATTTCCTGGGTCAAAATAATTCATGAGGCAGCCTCCCGTATGAGGTAAACGACGGCAGTTTCCTCATAGGCGGGATGATGCGACGCACAAACTGGCTGCATGCGGGCTTTCTGTGTCTTGTCCCGGCAATCTTTGTAGCACGAATCTTACACGTTATTCTTAGTAATCTACCCACATATTGCTGAAATCGCACAATATTGCGCAAATCATATGTATTTAGTGCCAAAATTCATCAGACAAAGCAATGCATCGATAAACAGGAAATACAACATTGCAAGACCCGAGACAGGCACAATGCATTCTGGGAAAGGATTAAAAGGGCTGTTGTAGCCGAGGCCGCCCGATCACTAAAATCCCACGTCAAAAATTGCTTACATTAGAGAAAAACAACACGCCATCCGGTAAAATATCTCATTTGCATGAATAAGTTAATATGATCGGCGACATATCTAGCCTACGATGAAAGACTCTGACCTTGTCGCGGCCAAGAAACGGAAGAGACACTCGTCATAAGCTGGGTGGCGAGATATAATAGGGCCTCAATTCAATCGGCCCGCCATAAATTTGCGCTCATCATCACACACTGACAATGTAGCCTACCACAATGCACTCATCCGTCAATTCTCAACGACACGCCAGTACGACCCAACCGCCAAATTCATTACACATAAAACTTATACTAATTCGACTAATCTAAATCAACAGAATCGTCAACACCGTGTTAACGAACCAATAATGGATGGCCTATTTCATGAACCGGTGTTCACAAACACGACAATTCACATTCTAAGCGTACAGTTGGCTTATTGCTGACGCTGACTAGATTGTGAGAAACAGTCTGCAACAAATGACGGCATTCTTGTAGTTAAATTTGGCATGAAGGTTCTTTGTTACACCCGTCGGATAACAAGGAAATGCAGACGACTACGGCTATGGACTTCATCTGACTAGATCAACCATATATTACCAACATAATATAAACAAAGAGAATATTTATGTATCGTGAAAGGTTATCGTTTCTCCATCAAGTCAGCATGCTGGGATGAATACACTCATCACGAATTCGGGGACCGAACGCTGTGGCATCTAGTTAACAATTCCCTTCGGAGAATCTGACAAGATGCTTGGAAGATTACTGTAAAATGTTGAGCAATTTCACGACATTTGGCACTTGGAGGTCTAGAATCCACAAATTCGATGTAATTACCGTGGTTCTGCCCTTAAATTTGTTGTCTTGGCCCTCGAAGAAATCTATGTCGTTTCGGTTTTGCCGCACCTCTGCCAGATCATAACCGATGTCTTCACGAATATCAATCCTTTGCGGCCCTAGTGTTTCTCCGCTGATTTTAAAACGAGATGAAAACAATCGGCCGAAACGCCCGGGCAGCCATCAGCTTTTCCGTATGGCATAAGGATCTTCAGCCCCAGCTCGCGCTGCTTTGTCATTGGGCATCCAGCCAAATGTAAAAGAAGCATGCGCGTGCTGTCGCAAAAGCTGCTGCAAATACCCTATGAGCTAAAAATAATATTCGCCAAAACTCTTCTTTATTTTACTGTATATGTATCGATGAGCATAAAGCATGATATGCGTTGATAGTACTGACTTTCAAAGTGATAATATGTATTCTTTAAATGTGTGAATGATCACTGGACATTTGTGCCCGCGCCAGTCAGATTTGACGGCGTTTAGTGTTACAACTGCTTTACGGCAGTCAGACATGTTCAAAACACATTACTAGCTGAAACATGTCAGGCAGCTCTGCTGGATGTGTCAATTAGCTATATACAGTACAGTACATTATTTGCAACTTTATGCCACACGTAATCGAACAGTGGTTGCTATTCTCTCTTTAGTATTCAAGTGTTATTTGGCACCCTAAGTTATTATGTCGTGGCATTAAAACGTTTTTAGCATATTTGATTTAGCATATTTTGTCTGCACAGTATACATTTAATTTCACTTGTTGTAAGGGGGCGGTGGTCAATTTGTTTTATCCTGGCCTTGCTACCTTGATAGCCAAGCCTTAGGTAATCGGAAAAGATTTATCTTAAGTGGTTGGCTGGCACTAATAATAGTAATTGAGCTGGTAACGTTAAGTAATTGGAACAGTAACGTTAGGCTACGAGAACAGCAGCAGAGTGCTAAGGTTAAGGTTAGTGTTTGTTGGCTAACAGAAAAAAAATATCAGCGATGGACGATAACTCCTCTTCATCAGAAGGGTCACCCAAAAGCGGTCTCACTGGACTTCTTAGGGGGACCACTCCTGGCTATTCCAACACAGATCTAGCTGGTGTACCATGTAAGACTCAGACCTCATATCCCAGTTTAACGTTAGTAAAAGGGGAATGCTTGGTTTGGTAGATCATATCCGTTGTAATAACTGTTAACTCCATTAGGTTGTAATTTATATACCTGTGTGTTATCTTATCCCTGCAGTGACAGGTATGAGTCCACTGTCGCCATACCTCAATGTAGATCCACGGTACCTTATACAGGTAAGCTGGTGAGCATACAGTAGGTAACGTTATTGACAACGCTGTTTTTGTTTGTTTTGCTTGCTTGCAGTGCACCACCAGTTGTATATATTTGAGGAAAGATACATTTGTGTAGGCTTATTTAGGCTATTTAAGATATGCATTTGAACTGTAACGTTGTGTAGCCTACCCTACTGATGTCTGCGCCTTACATAGACCGATTGAATGATTTGTCATGGCAGTCCCTGCGTGGTGTTGATATGAAGCTGTAGATTTGGCCAGCCTCCAGGGCCTGTGCAGTGTTCAAGGCTGGACTCTGATCTTTCGCCCTCTGTCCTGCAGGATAGCGATGAGTTCATTCTGCCCACTGGTGCCAACAAGACAAGGGGGCGCTTTGAGTTGGCCTTCTTCACCATCGGCAGCTGCTGTATTTCAGGTGATTGATTGATTTGATTGATTGATTGATTGATTTTTGGATTAAGAAGACATAAAAATCCAAAGGATAACATGTTAAAAGTGTCAACGCTTATTCCCCAACATGGTCCATGGTGTTAGGACATACAAAAAATATTGAACACATACTGGACAGACAAATCAATCCAAAATAAATTAAACACATCATAAAAGCATAATAAATATCACTAATATGTTCTTTTCTGATTTCATGGAACAGTTAGCCTACTCTGAAATTGGCCAAGAATGTATTAGGTGATGAAGGGGGCTGGGTGGGTGGGTGGGGGGTCCTATATCCACACACTAGTCCATCTGTGTCTCTCACACCACACGTGCAGACAGAGAGAAGTACTCAGTGTCCATGTCACCTCAAGCTAGT
>JAODXP020000006.1:23122823-23125323 GCA_027497455.2 Sardinella longiceps
CTCAAGTGTGCTAAAACCTATAAAAGAGAAAAGTATTATTTGTGCCTTAAATATCTGTGTTTTGTACTTTATATTGTTTTTTTGTTTTGTTTTTGTTTTGTTTTGTATTTTTGTTGTGGTTGTTCCATTGTTTGTCAATGTCCAGAGTTGGATCAATACTTTATGGAAAGACTGCTGGTTGTATGAACTGATCTCAATACTTCTGTGTTTCTTGTTTGTTTTCATGACTGGAGATTCGTCTTCCAATTGTGCATCGTTAAATTGCGTGATTGATGATGACGATGGTGATGATGATGATGGCGATTACGATAATGAATTTGTCTTCCAATTGTGTAGCATTAAACAGTCGATATTCTCCCAAGTGCTTAAGTCCAAAAGAAAGTGGTTAGCGCAGGCTAACACACATGAAGCTAAGCACTTTTTGGACTTAAAGTGTAGCTCCGGAGTAAGTTTAAGTATAGCCCTGTTGCACGAGCCTTCTACCAGCAATATATTTCGTATGGAATGAAAGAATTTCGAACAGCATAGACCAAATGCGAATGCGAAACACTTTACATTGAGTCAAGGGTACCTCAGATCTTACTTTCCGTTTTGAATAATCTGAGTTTCCATTGATTCAGTGTAACGTGCTTGTTCGCTTTTGCATTCGCGTTCGGTCTAGGCTGTTCCAAATTATTTTGTTCCACTCGCTAACCAGTGCATTTAGCAGGCTCGTTCAACAGGGCTATGCTTGAAATCACTCCAGAGCTATCCTTTAAGTCCAAAAAAAGTGGTTAGGGCATGCTAAAACGCATGGAGCTAAGCTCTTTTTTAGATTTAAGCACCTTGGAGAATACCGCCCTTAATGATGATGATGATGATGATGATGATGATGATGATGATGCAACTCCCCTCTAAGCAGGTGCGGTGGCCTCTAAACTTAGACGGCAGGAGCTGCGGGTCCATCCCTACCAAAGGGTGCTGACCGCAGATAGAGGTTAGTCTAGCACCTCTGTCAACAATAATAACAACAACAACAACATAAGCAAACAGACAAACAAACAAACAAACAAACAAACAGCTACCAGAGGGTCCTGGTCACAGCAGCAGCAGAAGGAGGTTAGTCTAGCACCTGTGACTCTCTCACCTCTGCCTCAAAGACAATATAAACAACAACATCAACATCAGTAACAACATATTGACAAACAAACAGACAAAACAAACAGACAAAACAAACAAACAAGTGGAGAAGACCTCCCTTTACCGGTCATCCAATGGAGAGAGCTCTGACCAAACTCTTACGCTGGAAGAGAGTTGGAATGACGTTGGACTTTCTTCAGTAAAAATACACACACACACAAACAGTCACACACACATTACTTGGATGGCTGAGAAACACAATGGCTTAGAATGGATGCTAATGATCAATTATGGACATCTGAACATGAATGTGTGTGTGTGTGTGTGTGTGTGTGTGTGTGTTTGTGTGTGTGTTGTGTGTGTGTGTGTGTCTCATGAAATATATTTGGATGCAAAAACATTCCATAGCCACATATTCTGACCAAGCCTATCATCTGTGGAGGTCAACTTGCTCATACACACACACACACACACACACACACACATTTTTATTTCAATAGCACTTTTATGTATGTTTTCATGAGTGTGTGTGTGTGTGTGTGTGTGTGTGTGTGTGTGTGTGTGTGTGTGTGTGTGTGTGTGACTCCTGCATCTGTCCTGCCTGTGACCTGTGTGTAGTTGAGCCTGAATCAGTCCTGTCATGTTTTACATTCATGATCCTCTGGTAATGTGACCTTGACCTTTGACCTCCTGTTACACAGGGAGGTAATTGGGACTAGGATCAACAGATTTGAATCATTTGGTTTAGGGCCGCTAGAATGGGAACAAATGGAACCAATATCAAAGAAAGATGCGTGCGTCGTGTGTATGTGTGTGTGTGTGTTTTCACCACAAAAAAAGATTGGCTCAAATCAAATAGATTGTTGTGTGTTTATTTGTTTTGTTTATGTTTATGTTTTTGTTGTCTATTGAGTTTGGTTTTTGTTTTGTCTTTTTTGTTGTTGTTGTTGTTGTTATTTGTTTGTTATTTTATTTTTATATTTTTGTGTGTTGTATTTGATCATGGTACTACTGTCATCAAACACATCCTAGGAGACCTTATAGATCTCTGACATGCTTGTTGAAGCAGGTGTGTGTGTGTGTATGTGTGTTTCAGTGTGTGTGTGTGTGTGTGTGTGGTTGTGACAGGAACACACACAATTCTTCTCTTATATCAATCTGAATACAGTATTTCTCTTTAGTCTGTTCAGGGAGACTACCACACATCACTCGCTTTGTGACACACATTTTCCCTTGCACTGAATGCCAATGCACACACACACACACACACACACACACACACACCCCCTCCCCACACATCAGGGCAGCCGTGTTGGAACACATCAAACATCGAACCTCACAGATGATAGGAGTTGAGTAGGCGTATGTGTGTGTTTGTGTT
>JAODXP020000006.1:23150323-23165323 GCA_027497455.2 Sardinella longiceps
ACGTGTCAGTGCTCAGCTCAGCACTTCCGTGGTGTCCAGTGTCAAGTATGGAGCTCTGTGATCCTGGTTCCCAGAGTGTGAAAGACAGGAGGGTTTGTTCAGGGGGACCCATGGATCTGACCCCTCTTGATTAACCCATGGGACCCCTTGAAAGGGGGTCACACATTTTGTCAATAAAATAGAAAATAAAATATTATATTAAATTTATTTTCACAAACATGTTTAAGGCTCACCATGCACAGCATGTGTGGGTTTTTTTTTTTTGTTTGTTTGGTTTTTTTGGCCAAGCAGACCCAGTCAGGGGCAAAACCCAGTATTTAGCCTCTAGTCTGCAACTTTGAAAATGTAGCGTTTTCATTCTTGCACCCCCACTTTAAAAGTAATTCCGTTACTTATGCTGTCAGTGTTGTCATGGAGACACGGCTGTGGACCTGATTGCTTTGGCTTGGCATTGCCTGGCTAGTATTCATGACATATTGTAATGTTATAATAGCCTAGTTTGCGCGACCACGTTCAGAGATGAATTGTGATCTGGCAAAGCTAGCACTGCCTGTAGCACTTCTGAATTTCTGGCAGGATTAATTTACAAATCTATCAAATACAATCAAACTTTTATCAATGTTTTGGAACAGAGCTGGACTGAGTCATCGTAAGCTTGCCTCCTTCAGCCTGCTCGTTTCTTATTAGGTCCTGATTTTTCTGGGCTCGAGAGTTGAGGAAATTGCCTCCTTGGCCATACTGACTGATGGCATGCATTTCATGCTGATTTCATGCAGCGACAGGAAGTATGGACAGACCCAGGCTAATGTTCCAAAAGAGAATGTTTTTATCACGCACACACTGTCCTTCATAATTGATTACGTATGATGTGATGAAGGCGATGATTTTTTTTGTATCTTAGGTCAGTATTATGGAATGCAGGTCTTGTTTGTGTCATCACTACAGTGCATCACTCACCAAGATTACAGAAAAAAACTGAAGTTGTTTCTATAGGCAAGAAATACAACATTTATGTAGGCCTATTTCAATAAAACTTCTCAAAAACAAATCAACTATCAGATGATAACAGTAAAGACTGGGAATGTCCAAACCCTGCTGAATGCAATGTACTGTAGGCCTAAGTGAAGCTGAAGTGGAGGAAAAGATCTGCCATCTTGCTTTTGTCATGTGGACAAGTCTGACCCTACCTGCAGTTGCTCTACTTGGCCAGCAGAGGGCTCTGAGCTGCCACCTGTCTCTGTGCAGCTCTCTGCACAGGTCGTGGATTTGACCTCAAGGTAATTTATCACCAACCGGCCTCACTCTCACTTCTCCCCGTTAGGAGCCCAAATACCTTCCCAACTGATCACCATGTTATATGTTATAGGCCTATGTCTTACCAATCTGACTCATTTTTCTTCAGTTAACACACTACTAGTATGAAGAGTATTTAAACTCTTGAAGACCCAGCTCTTCAGAGAACACCTCTTAAAAAATGTCCGTCACATTTCAAATCTTGTGTAGGGATGAAATCTCTGGGTTGGGTAAATGTGGTGATCGCTGGCTAAAATGTCTTTTTGTACATTTATGTCTGTATGTAATTTGTTAGAATCTCTTTCTTTATAATAACCTTCTTGTTCTGACTTCTTATTCAGAATGGTGGTCTGTGGTACTGAACCAGTTGAAAAACTTCTGTCCTATTCCATCAGATAGCCACTGCAATAATTTCAGCTAAGACCACAATGAAACATAACTTTGCACAGAATGATAGAGATTGCTTATAAAATGTTATCACAGATATGTAGTCTGATTATTGATGCAGAGCATTTTATATTTTAATTTTAAAATAATGAATCATTTTAGTTTAGCTGGTGTCTTAATTGTCTGGGGCCCCCAAAAGTATCTTGAGACATTAAGCACTAAACAATGGTCACTGTTAAGCCTATACCCTATCACTTCAAGGAGCTATTGGGGAGACTGAAGCAACAGAAAATTGACAAAATACACTGTAAGTAAACATTTAGATAGAAAATGCAGCCAAAATGTATGTACATGTATGTATGTATGTATTTATGAATGTAGGAAGTATAGGTACAGTAGGTAGATAAAATGCTGAAAAAGTTCTTGCAGAAATGTAGATGTAGAATATGTTAAATGCATAAATGTAAATATCCATTGTTAATTGCATAAATGTGAGAATCGACATCTATATAGCTTTAAGTGGCCCCTGAATGACTGACACACACACACACACACACACACACACACATAGTTGTGCAATACACACAGCTGACCAGTAGGGGTCTCAGAGTCTGACTCACCGCCACATCAATCCCACAATCCCTTGCACCCCGGAGGGCCAGTGACCAGGCCAGACAGATCTGCTCACAATATGGGATTTAGCGCTACACTCACAAGACAAACACACTGCCAGTCTCCTTCCATACTGACCACCAACAGTATAAGCTTTAACATATGAGGGCTATTCCACAGAAAATGGACTTGGTCAGCACCACAAGGCCAAGGAAATGACAGTTTATGTAGGATGTGAATGGTTATGGAAATGTTTTTGTGTAATTTTTTCCCGAAATGTTTTGTCATTTTTTTTACAGCCAAAAATTAGCAATTAGCAAATACTCAAATTTATACAGTCTAATCATTCACATCATGCAATGCCATCATCCAATCAGATGCTACAGTTGAGACCGGCAGCTTGTTTTCATCCAATCAGCTGCTAGAGTTGAGACCTGCAGCTTGGCAATAGAAGCAATAAGACTAACTCAAGGAGGAAGTGGAGAATTCAGTTCTGCTTAGCAGACGCAGTTTTCCTGTCTGCACAGATTACACACTGAATTAGCACACTCATCAAACCAGTACACACACACACACACACACACACACACACAAAAAAAGACAGTTTACACTAAGGCTTTTCATTACCCCTAAAACCAAACCACTAACGTGGACTGAAACGAGCAAATAATTTTTTTGAAAATTTTACACACAATTTAACACAATCACACATGGCATCATTCTTCAACCAACGGTTTATTACAAAAATGCATGACAGAACTCAATTTTACTCTAATGGAAAAACACAATACAAAATCGTGCACCTCTCAGGGAGTGGGATGGGGAGGGAGGGGGGGTTGGGGTTCGAGGGGGGGGGGGTGCTGTTTCATCTGGGTGAGGGGACTGGGGTGGGGTAGGGTGAGGTGGGGTGGGGGGTGTATGGGGAGGGGAGGGGGGTAACAGAGCTGCCCATAGGAGCCACTGTGACCAAACAGAACCATCGGAGGAGGAGGAGGAAGAGGAGGAGAAGTCGGAATCGGAACACGGAGCTGGAACACTGGAGAGGGCCTTTAGAACCACAACAGAAAGAACCCGGGGGTAACGAGCGGAACCAACACATGGACTAGACTAGTAGAAAAACACTTTCTGCTGCAAGTGCAGGAACAGGACATGGCAGAACCGAGAGAGAGTGATGTCATCATCATCATCCTTCTTGCGCATACATACATACATCCGGTGGCTCCGGGAAGCTTTGGTGACACACACACACATTCACTCTCACACACATACACACACACACACACACAAGAAGAGCTGTTGAGAGCACTTGAGATCCCCATAGGTGGTGAAGGGCTGCGGTTGTTGTACAATGCTGTATGGAGTCTTTTTTTTCCCTGGGTGGCGGTGGGGGGGTAAAATGGGAAAGGGGGGTGGGAGGGGGGGTATCGGGGCTGGATGAGGGCAGGTTAAAAATCTGCCTGATTAAAAGTTATTGGGTGTGTTTATTTTTCTCCCCCCCGCCAAGTGCAGCACACAGGTCACACACACACACACACACGTTCCAATTCATAACTACGTAGTGCTTGTTCGTTTTGTCGTCTATACATACAATAGTGCAACACCTGTGAAAATATGAAATCCTTTGCCAGCTCCACCAGACCAGATCCCCGTGGGTGGCGGGCACGCAGGCGGGCAGCAGGCACCTCAGGGTGCCCTCCCCATCATGTCCACACCATCATCTCCACAACACACACAGCCAACGGGAGGGGAAAAACTAATGTAGTCTTCTCAAGTATATTCTCATGGTATAGTCATCATGCACACACAAATATATATATATATTTATATATGGTCACATTTTCTCTATATGTTGAGTATTAAAGTCAAGAGTCCTGTATGTATAGTTCCTGGTGTAGGTAAAATGGATTTCATATTTAGACATAACTGCCAGAAAATAAAGTTTTATTCTCTTTTTTTTTTTTCGTAAAGTAGATGTGGGGGAAGCCACCGTGAATCCAGGAGCAACTGGCATCAAGTGGGGTTTGGTGGAGATTGATTCCCACCATCAGGACCAGAGGGCTGTGGAAATGAGGGGAAGAGGAGGGGGGGGACTGAAGGGGGGTCTCAAACGTCCAAGTTTTATTCCACAGAACAGAACAGCCTCCCTGTCTGGCCAAGGAGAAGGAGCCCAATGATCTGACAAAACCAACCAAGCAAATGAAGATGGAACCGGAATCTGGAATCCGAACTGCACACTCTAGAACTAGAACCAATAGGAACAGATACTTGAGCGCCTCAGGGGTCATCTGGGGAAAGAGGGGGAAAAAGGAAAAAAAAAAAAAAAAAAAAAGACTTTTGTGTTTTAGCTTAAAAACTGTAGGATGAGATGCAGAAAGCGAGACAGACAGCAAAAAAAAAAAAAAAAACGAAACAGCAAAAATGGTTCAAAAACATCATCCACCAGAACCCAACGCTTTGACTTTGACATGGGGCTGGGAGGTGGATCTCATACACGACAGAGGCCATCTGCACGAAGAACGGTGCAGGGCCTGCAAAGCTACACATACTAGGAACAACCCAGCCAGTTTGGGAGAGAGAGCGTGGCCCCGTCACTGGCGAACCGGACCAGAACCGAACCAGAACGGACCGCCATACGGACCTCGAACCACTGGGCCGCAGCCTCAATCACCATGTCCCGCTTCCAAGGCCCGATGCTTGATGTTCGCCCCTGGCAACCAGATGGCTGAATGCTAAGAGTTCTTCATTGGGTGAGGGGCCGCGTTCAGACATATTATCAAAAATAAATAAACGCATTCATAAGACCCGCAAATTTTTTTTTTGTCCTTTTTAATTTTTTTTTTCCTTTTTCTTTTTTTTTTTTACTTTCTGGTGGTAATTTTTCGGGTAAATATAATATTCATTGGGAACAGCGAACCCCTTGCACACCAGTACAATTCAAATTCAATTCTTAAATTAACATAAATTAACCATCCAGAGCGATCGGACTCGAGTAACCAAGGGAATGTCTACAAAAAGAAAAAAAAATAAATCTACACTCAATTGTAATGATGGCTATCTGGCCAACTCTCACTCTCTCTCTCACACACACACACACACACACACACACACACACACACACACACACACGCACGCACGCACACACGCACAATAAGCTATGAGAGATTTAGGTTTAAAATGGTGAGAAAAGGGGTGAAGGGTAGTATTCAGACATTTGCTTAAGGAGGCGCACACACACGGTACCCAAAACACAATGAAAGACACAAAACGCCACTCAAGTCCCAAAAAGAAAAGAAAAAAAAAAAAAATAATAATAATGATGAAATAAAATCAACAAGCAAATAAGAGGGGATCAATGTGAGGAGAGGGGGAGAAAAAAAATATTGAAAAATGACCAATTTTAGTTTTTTGTTTGTTTTTTGTTTTGTTTTCTCTTCCTCTTTTCAACTCAGCAGTGTTGCAAAAGTCCAACCCACACACACTTGGCTGCTGATGAGGAGGAGGAGAACGAGGAGGACGAGGAGGGGGTTGGGGGTTTGGGGGGTGCTAGGGGATTTTGGGGCACCTATTTGGGGGGTATCTCCTCTCACTCAGAGTCAGATTCCAGGGGTGCGGTTTCATCGATGACGACGCGGTTCCTCTGCCGCTGTTTGTTGGCCTGCGCGGCCATGCGGTCGGCCGAGTGGACCTTCTTGTGGCGCGAGAAGCTGGACGAGTGGACGAAAGTCTTTCCACAGTGCAGGCATGAGTAGAGCTTGCCCGTGGCGTGCGTCTGCTGGTGCTGCTTCAGGTTGGACAGGCGCACGAAGCTCTTGCGACAGATGCCGCACGTGTACTGCTTCTCGCCGGCGTGGCTGTTCTCGTGTCTCGCCAGGCTCGCCGTGCTGCTGAAGCGCTTGTCGCAGTGGAGGCACTCGTACGGGCGATCGGGATCCGGGCTGCGGGGCTGGACCTGGGCTTGGGCGGCCGCTGCGGCGGCGGTGGCCGCAGCCAATCGAGCGCGAGCGGCGGCCTTGGAGCGCTTGTTCTTCTTGCAGAGGGTGTAGTAGTTTGGCTTGTCCCTCGAGCACAGCTTCAGGCGGATCTTGAGGTCGGACGACTTGGCCAGGGGGTCCTTGCTGTCCTGCGTGTAGGAGTTGAGCAGCTGCCTCACGTGCGCCACCTGGTGTTTGGAGAGCGCCGTGGAGTTCCTAAACACCTTGTCGCACTGCGTGCACTGGTACTGCTTCTCCCCGCCGATGGTGACCTCCACGCCACCGCTGCTGCTGCCGCCCATGCCTCCGCCACGTTTCCCTCGACCGCCACGCCTCTTCTTGGGCTTGCCCATGTTGGGGGCCACCAGGCTGAGCTCGGGGAGGGACAGGTGGCCTCCTCTGGAGCCCTTGGGTCCCCCTCCCATGCCCCCGGGGCGGGCTTTCCCCTTGTGGATTAGACGATGGCGAGAGAGGCTGGAGCTGTGGTTGAAGTGCTTGCCGCACAGGTTGCACGTGTGGAGCCGCTTGGCTTTGTGGCTCTTCTTGTGGATGGCCAGCAGACGTTTGCCGTTGCAGTGCACGCCACACACGTTGCACACTAGAGTCTTCTTGCCCTCGCCGGGCTTGCCGTACTCGTCTTTGTGCTGATTGGCTGCGGCGGCTTGTGCAGCGGCCGCTGCTGCTGCTGCTTGTGCGGCTGCAGCTGCTGCGGCCGCGGCGGCGATGGCTTTGGCTCCGCCTCTTCCGTGCGTCTGGACGTGGCGAGACAGGCTGGACGAGTGGCTGTAGCATTTGCCACACACGTGGCAGGCGTGGGAGCCGCTGCCTTTGGGAGCCCGTGTTCCGGTTCCGCCTCGTCCTCCTCTCCACCGGGGCGGCGCCATTACCTCGTCGTCTGGGTCATCCAGGCCCAGCTGGCTGATGCCAGGTTCTGTGTCGTCGTCGTCTGAGTCGCTGTGCCCGTCCTCCTGTTCGTCCTCGTCGTCCGGCAGCGGCACCTCCACGCTCTCCTCCACAATGCATTCTGGGTAGACCGACTCGTAGTGGGCGAAGAAGCTCTCGTCCGGCTCTGCCTTGAGCTCGCCGGGCACAAAGCCCTCCTCCGAGTCCTTCTTCACGCACGAGATGGTGAACTTCGAACCGACTTCCGCCCACTTGACCACATACTCGATGGGCTGGGTGTCCAACTCAACGGTGATGAAGTCGGCACCCAGAGCTTCAGGCTCTGATGATGTCAGCTCCGTCTCGGCGTCCTCCATCAGGCTGGCTAAGTGCTAGCCCCTGGGCTTGAGAGTGTGTGTGAAGGCCGGCTGTCTATCCGTCTGTAGGGGTCCCTTTCTCAACACAGCTGATTGGTCCAAAATACTCAATAGTCTGTGGAAGGAAAGACAAATATTGGAAGAAAATGTTACCAGTGAAGAAAAGTGCTCACTAAAATGTAAAATTAGGAAACAAATTCAAATAAACTTATAGTCACTGATCATTTAAGGTTTAACACTACATTTTGGGTTCATTTCATTGTAAATTGTAGCAGGGAGCAGGCTTCACTGAGGGTTCAGTATTACTTTTAAGGGTGCTGGCCCAAATGAAAACTTCAAATTAAACAGAAAAAGGGACGTTTGATGCAAGGTGCACCCCTTTTTCTGTTTAATTTGAAGGGTTCATTTCATTCCCATCTAGGCACATTAGGAAATGTTACTATGTTTTACTTAATGAATGGCATACAATTAACTTTAGGAATGAATGAATGAATTCATCCATTCCATCAAGCATCCATGAAAGCAATTTTAGTCTGGCGATTCGATTCGGTTCGGTCAGACGTAAGAGTGCAGACGAAATACATCATGACCTACATTAAAGCAGTCATTCGGATGAAGCATTCAAGTCGACGGAGTTCGATAGTTTATCGGAAATATACGTTTTCAAATCAATAACCAAGTCATCGTCTTTTAATACACCTCAAATGAACAATTTCCTGGGTCAAAATAATTCATGAGGCAGCCTCCCGTATGAGGTAAACGACGGCAGTTTCCTCATAGGCGGGATGATGCGACGCACAAACTGGCTGCATGCGGGCTTTCTGTGTCTTGTCCCGGCAATCTTTGTAGCACGAATCTTACACGTTATTCTTAGTAATCTACCCACATATTGCTGAAATCGCACAATATTGCGCAAATCATATGTATTTAGTGCCAAAATTCATCAGACAAAGCAATGCATCGATAAACAGGAAATACAACATTGCAAGACCCGAGACAGGCACAATGCATTCTGGGAAAGGATTAAAAGGGCTGTTGTAGCCGAGGCCGCCCGATCACTAAAATCCCACGTCAAAAATTGCTTACATTAGAGAAAAACAACACGCCATCCGGTAAAATATCTCATTTGCATGAATAAGTTAATATGATCGGCGACATATCTAGCCTACGATGAAAGACTCTGACCTTGTCGCGGCCAAGAAACGGAAGAGACACTCGTCATAAGCTGGGTGGCGAGATATAATAGGGCCTCAATTCAATCGGCCCGCCATAAATTTGCGCTCATCATCACACACTGACAATGTAGCCTACCACAATGCACTCATCCGTCAATTCTCAACGACACGCCAGTACGACCCAACCGCCAAATTCATTACACATAAAACTTATACTAATTCGACTAATCTAAATCAACAGAATCGTCAACACCGTGTTAACGAACCAATAATGGATGGCCTATTTCATGAACCGGTGTTCACAAACACGACAATTCACATTCTAAGCGTACAGTTGGCTTATTGCTGACGCTGACTAGATTGTGAGAAACAGTCTGCAACAAATGACGGCATTCTTGTAGTTAAATTTGGCATGAAGGTTCTTTGTTACACCCGTCGGATAACAAGGAAATGCAGACGACTACGGCTATGGACTTCATCTGACTAGATCAACCATATATTACCAACATAATATAAACAAAGAGAATATTTATGTATCGTGAAAGGTTATCGTTTCTCCATCAAGTCAGCATGCTGGGATGAATACACTCATCACGAATTCGGGGACCGAACGCTGTGGCATCTAGTTAACAATTCCCTTCGGAGAATCTGACAAGATGCTTGGAAGATTACTGTAAAATGTTGAGCAATTTCACGACATTTGGCACTTGGAGGTCTAGAATCCACAAATTCGATGTAATTACCGTGGTTCTGCCCTTAAATTTGTTGTCTTGGCCCTCGAAGAAATCTATGTCGTTTCGGTTTTGCCGCACCTCTGCCAGATCATAACCGATGTCTTCACGAATATCAATCCTTTGCGGCCCTAGTGTTTCTCCGCTGATTTTAAAACGAGATGAAAACAATCGGCCGAAACGCCCGGGCAGCCATCAGCTTTTCCGTATGGCATAAGGATCTTCAGCCCCAGCTCGCGCTGCTTTGTCATTGGGCATCCAGCCAAATGTAAAAGAAGCATGCGCGTGCTGTCGCAAAAGCTGCTGCAAATACCCTATGAGCTAAAAATAATATTCGCCAAAACTCTTCTTTATTTTACTGTATATGTATCGATGAGCATAAAGCATGATATGCGTTGATAGTACTGACTTTCAAAGTGATAATATGTATTCTTTAAATGTGTGAATGATCACTGGACATTTGTGCCCGCGCCAGTCAGATTTGACGGCGTTTAGTGTTACAACTGCTTTACGGCAGTCAGACATGTTCAAAACACATTACTAGCTGAAACATGTCAGGCAGCTCTGCTGGATGTGTCAATTAGCTACATACAGTACAGTACATTATTTGCAACTTTATGCCACACGTAATCGAACAGTGGTTGCTATTCTCTCTTTAGTATTCAAGTGTTATTTGGCACCCTAAGTTATTATGTCGTGGCATTAAAACGTTTTTAGCATATTTGATTTAGCATATTTTGTCTGCACAGTATACATTTAATTTCACTTGTTGTAAGGGGGCGGTGGTCAATTTGTTTTATCCTGACCTTGCTACCTTGATAGCCAAGCCTTAGGTAATCGGAAAAGATTTATCTTAAGTGGTTGGCTGGCACTAATAATAGTAATTGAGCTGGTAACGTTAAGTAATTGGAACAGTAACGTTAGGCTACGAGAACAGCAGCAGAGTGCTAAGGTTAACGTTAGTGTTTGTTGGCTAACAGAAAAAAAATATCAGCGATGGACGATAACTCCTCTTCATCAGAAGGGTCACCCAAAAGCGGTCTCACTGGACTTCTTAGGGGGACCACTCCTGGCTATTCCAACACAGATCTAGCTGGTGTACCATGTAAGACTCAGACCTCATATCCCAGTTTAACGTTAGTAAAAGGGGAATGCTTGGTTTGGTAGATCATATCCGTTGTAATAACTGTTAACTCCATTAGGTTGTAATTTATATACCTGTGTGTTATCTTATCCCTGCAGTGACAGGTATGAGTCCACTGTCGCCATACCTCAATGTAGATCCACGGTACCTTATACAGGTAAGCTGGTGAGCATACAGTAGGTAACGTTATTGACAACGCTGTTTTTGTTTGTTTTGCTTGCTTGCAGTGCACCACCAGTTGTATATATTTGAGGAAAGATACATTTGTGTAGGCTTATTTAGGCTATTTAAGATATGCATTTGAACTGTAACGTTGTGTAGCCTACCCTACTGATGTCTGCGCCTTACATAGACCGATTGAATGATTTGTCATGGCAGTCCCTGCGTGGTGTTGATATGAAGCTGTAGATTTGGCCAGCCTCCAGGGCCTGTGCAGTGTTCAAGGCTGGACTCTGATCTTTCGCCCTCTGTCCTGCAGGATAGCGATGAGTTCATTCTGCCCACTGGTGCCAACAAGACAAGGGGGCGCTTTGAGTTGGCCTTCTTCACCATCGGCAGCTGCTGTATTTCAGGTGATTGATTGATTTGATTGATTGATTGATTGATTTTTGGATTAAGAAGACATAAAAATCCAAAGGATAACATGTTAAAAGTGTCAACGCTTATTCCCAACATGGTCCATGGTGTTAGGACATACAAAAAATATTGAACACATACTGGACAGACAAATCAATCCAAAATAAATTAAACACATCATAAAAGCATAATAAATATCACTAATATGTTCTTTTCTGATTTCATGGAACAGTTAGCCTACTCTGAAATTGGCCAAGAATGTATTAGGTGATGAAGGGGGCTGAGTGGGTGGGGGGTCCTGTATCCACACACTAGTCCATCTGTGTCTCTCACACCACACGTTCAGACAGAGAGAAGTACTCAGTGTCCATGTCACCTCAAGCTAGTGCAGGGGTGGGCAATTATTTTCGCCAAAGGGCCACATTGGCTGTTAGATTTTCACTAACGGGCCGGATGTTAACCGTCAACCAGTTGATGCCGGTAAATTTTCAAGTCTCAAACCAGAAGCCCCACTTTCTTCAGAGGACATGTTAACATGCAGGGTTAAAAGGGGGATTTGTATTTCATGAATACAACAAATTTGATCATTTAGGCCCATAATCTAAGTCTCCTTGGCTAAAAGATAAATTATTCTACTTTGGGAAGGCTCCAGAAGCCGGATTAAATAGCTCAGCGGGCCGCATGTGGCCCCCGGGCATTAGTTTGCCCAGGCATGAGCTAGTGTGTGGTGAGCGTTCTGGTGCATAATGGCTGCCGTGCATCACCCAGGTGGGTGCTACACATTGGTGGTGATCGGTGAGGTCCCCCTTCCTCTGTAAAGCGCTTTGGGCGTCTTGAAAAGCACTATAGAAATGAAAGGTTAACAATATATACATCTTAGACATCAGATGGGTTTCTTTTGGGATCTACATCAGATGAAGCTTTGTTTTTGTGTGTAACAGTTTATGGTGTGTAATGCCTCTCGTTTTCAGTGGTACCAACATACACACACACACACACACACACACACACACACACACACATACACTAACCCTCAAGCACATAACTGAGCCAGCATCCTGATTCTTCCTGATTCTTGGCATTGAGTTAAGGCTTTGAGGATTTAAGGGGTGAAGAGTTAGTGGGGACATTGTGATTGTGATTCAGCTATTGCTAGACTATTACGTCCTTATGGCCTACAATGTTCTAGAATGTTCTAGAATGTTCTATGAACACATCTCCTCATACAGCTAGGTTGTACTCTCCAGAGGACACGTGAAAGGCCCAATATTAAAACCTGTGTGGCATCAATGGTTTCTCATCTTGCAATATATATGGTTGAAATGACAATAAAAAACACTTGACTTAACATGCACTATTTTAGAATAGAATATTTGAAGGATTTTATGAACACCTTTCAAAGCTCAATTTTTTACTAGGTGTCAAGAAGAGGAGGGTGTCAGAAGAGGACCTGTTTAATGTTCCTTAGTAGTAACACTTAGCATACACCCTTCTGTCTGTGTGTGTGTGTGTGTGTGTGTGTGTGTGTGTGTGTGTGTGTGTGTGTCACACAGGTGCTTTGTTGGGAGGACTGAATGGACTCCGTATGGGGTTAGCAGAGACCAAGGACATGACATGGTCCAAGCCACGGAACGTGCAGTGAGTTTTCAGATGTCAACTTACTTGTGTGTGTGTGTGTGTGTGTGTGTGTGTGTGTGTGTGTGTGTGTGTGTGTGTGTGTGTGTGTGTGTTCATAAATATGGTTAATTCACACCACTGTCCCATGTCACCGGAACCGTATAATGAAACACGACCAGCTGCAAGTTTGTGTTGTTGTGTCTCACTTTGGCCACAAGGTGGCAGAGTTTGCTCATGTTTGTCTCTGAAGAATTCCAGTTCAGTTCAGTTCTGTGAGGCCAAGCTGAACAGTCTTCCTCAGAAATATGATCATCCAACAGTCAATGTTTAATGCAACCAAACACTCCTCTTGTCCTCTTGTTAGAGAAGGTTGATAGCAGTATCAGATAGCAGATCAGGATCAAACAACAAGAAACAAACAAGAAAAGCCAGATCAGTGAACCTTTGAAATCATTTCTGTTCTTAACTGTTGAGTCCTCCACATAATAATAGGAATACTGATGTAAAATACAATACTATCAGGCTCAGTTACATAGTGTGCATTGTCCTTGTTTAGTCAATATCAATATCAATAAATAGAACAAAAAAATATATAAATAAATATTTATCCATGAGACATCTATTACAGTTGGGGCAGTTAGTGCAGGTTCCAAGCTGGCTGGTTAAATGCATTATTTTCATAAATAGGCAAGACATGGAGTTTTATTATCCCACTTATACCACTGTAGCCACGTCTGTGCTATGTCTTGCTAACAACGTGCACGTTTTGATGACTAAAACTGGCTAGAACTTATTTACTTATTTAGAAATTATTTACGTTCTAACTAGCCAGTAGGGGGCGCCATGGTTTAATGGGCTGGAATGGCGTGCCATGGACCCGGGGTCTAGGGTTTGGGTCACTCTCTATACTATCCAACTTAAAGGCAAAAAGCCTTAAAAATATCTTTTAAAAATAAATAAATAAAACATAAATAAATAGCAACTAGAGGAGAATTAGAATAGAAATCTGACCAGTATAATTTATAATAAAGCACAACCCGTGGCATCAAATATACATTTTAAATGTGAGTCATGGGAGATCACTAACATCATGGTACTGTAAGTCATGGTACTGTAAGTCATGGAAATATTGTCTGTAGAAATGTCTGGGAACCCTGATAATAGAATAAAATTCAATTGAATGGAATAGAATACTTTATTATCATGTCTTGCATGAAGATTGTCTTTAGCCAAGCACACCTGTGTCAATGTCAGTCTCCTTCAGTGGTCAGTTTGGATTTGTTTAGTGTGTACAGCCTGAGCCAGGCACACCTGTGTCAATGTCCACCTCTCTCACCGGTCATTGCTGACCTGTGCAGTGTATTTGAGCCAGACACGCACCTGTGTCAATGTCCGCCTCTCTTACTGGTCATTGCTGACCTGTACTGTATGCTTGAGCCAAGAATGCCTGTGTCAATGTCCACCTCCCTCTCTGGTCAGTTTGGACCTGTTTAGTGTGTACAGCCTGAGCCAGGCACACACCTGTGTCAATGTCTGTCTCTCTCATTGGTCAATGCGGACCTGTGCAGTGTATTTTAGTCATACACACACCTGTGTCAATGTCCGGCTCCCTCACTGGTCAGTGTGTGTGTGTGTGTGTGTGTGTGTGTGTGTGTGTGTGCAGTGTACTTGAGCCAGACACACACCTGTGTCAATGTCCGGCTCCCTCACTGGTCAGTGGTGGTGGTGATGTAAACAGGGGAGACGGTTCTCTCTGTGCTCCAATGACCCTGTGACCCCGTTGCCGTGGTTACCAGGGGTCAGGTGTTGAACTCAAGCTGTTTTTGAGCTGGAGGACCTTACCTACTGAGCTTCTTACTAGCAGCAGATGGACACGGATGCACACACACACACACACACACACACACACACACACACACACACACACACACACCAGAGGGAGCTGGCTGCATGTCTAAATCCATGTCCATGTGGTAGAGTTCAAATGCAGCAGGTCAGACACTATGTCTGTTTCACTGTGTGTGTGTGTGTGTGTGTGTGTGTGTGTGTGTTGGCTGTCAGTTGTTGAGCAGTGTATAATTGGCCAAACTAGATGTGATACAGTCATGAATCATGATAGCAACAGACTTGCTTTGACCACACACAGGTCTCACTGCACATGATGTGTGTGTGTGTGTGTGTGTGTGTGTGTGTGTGTGTGTGTGTGTGTGTGTGTGTGTGTGTGTGTGTGTGTGT
>JAODXP020000006.1:23172823-23205323 GCA_027497455.2 Sardinella longiceps
CAAAGCTAACGGTAACTAATTATATTTGCGTCCATTCTGACAAAAGCTAACTGTATCTATGATGATATTAGCGTCCATTCTGACAAAAGCAAACAGTAACTATGACAATATTAGCGTCCATTCTGACAAAAGCTAACAGTATCTATGACGATATTAGCGTCCATTCTGACAAAAGCTAACAGTAACTATGACAATATTAGCGTCCATTCTGACAAAAGCTAACGGTAACTATGACGATATTAGCGTCCACTCTGAGCAAAGACAACAGTAACTACCAACCTCACATCCACATGAGTAACCTCATGCTCATGAGAGTTGTGTCTAAAATCCAGTGATTTCTGATTGATTGTCAGTCTCAAAATTGCTTCAGTGATGCCACATTTCACGTCATTGTTGTCCATCATGGTGTGAACGACCCTTCAAGTCTCAGTAATCGGTATCTAATCGTCAGTATTGCACCTGAGAATGGATCAGGCAATACTGGACACACACACCCACACACACACACACACACACACTGAGCTGTCAAACAGCTGTGTGTGTTGTGTGTATTTCTCTGCAGGACTTCAAGTTCTCAGGGCCAAAACTACAGGGTGAAGCCATGATGCAAGTGTGTGTGTGTGTGTGTGTGTGTGTGTGTGTGTGTGTGTGTGTGTGTGTGTGTGTGTGTGTGTGTGTGTGTGTGTGTGTGTGTGTGTGCGTGTGTGTGTGACAAAGTCTCAAGCTTGGCTCTCCTGGCATCTTGCACTTGTTTCTAGAATGTTAACTAAAGCTTTGGCTTGTTTGTGTTCATTTTATAAATGAAGGCCCTCTATCTTGTTGAGGAGCAGATCTGGTGATTTATAAATGTGTGAATAGAAGCCTTATAGAGAGAGGTCTTATTGATCTTGACTCACTCAAATGAAAATGTGTCATTTAATTAATTAATTTATGAATTAATTAACTGTGTTGTTTCTCAAAGATACAGTGACATGATTTTGATCTTTGCAGCTACTTTAACTGTACGTTCACATCAAGAGCTATTAAAGCTGTAAAACCGTTCACTTTCTATGGATTCAAGAGCGACAAAAGTGATTTTGGCCATTTCTGGGGATTTGAGCGACTAAAAAACAGACATTTTAGCAGCTGCGTTTTTGAGCAAGAAAAGCTATTTAGTAGCTTTAGTAGCCCTTGGTGTGAACGTACAGTTAGAGGTATTTTAAGGACCAAGTTGTTTTGTCCTAATCCTGATGGTCTTGTTTCACTGCTGCTGCTGTTGTTGTTGTGGTTGTCTGCTGAGGCAGCTGTTTGTTTAATGTTGTGAAATCATCGTGCTGTATGTGCTTCTGTCAGTGCTAAAGATGTTTCTGTGCTGCTGCTGTTCCAGCACAACAGTGACAACGTGACCATTAAAACATCCGCACAACTCAAACTCATTACTGTGCAGTTTGTCACCCAACTGTTGTTTTGTTCCCCACACCACCACCCCCCACCCCCGACTCATTGACTGCAGGAGATTGGCACTATAAATCTACTGATTGTCACTGCTTGGTCATCATGAAGAATAAAACATGATGTGTGTGTGTGTGTGTGTGTTGGAGCCATAAAGGCCTTGGTGTGTGTGTGTGTGTGTTTAAATCTACAGACTGCTGATTGGCAGGTCATCATGAAGAATAAAACAAATCTTTTGTGTTTGTGAGGAGCCATAAAGGTCCCTGGTGTGTGTGTGTGTGTGTTTAAATGTACTGATTGCTGATTGGCAGGTCATCATGAAGGAAACAGTAAATCACAAATCCTGCTGAGGGTTTCAATCAGTTTACTATGGGGAAATGCTGAAGCCATAAAGGCCCTGATATGTGTGTGTGTGTGTGCACATATACTGGAGCTTTAAAGGCCCTTGTGTGTGTGTGTGTGTGTGTGTGCACATATACTGGAGCTTTAAAGGCCCTTGTGTGTGTGTGTGTGTGTGTTATTCATACTGGAACTTTAAAGGCCCTTGTGTGTGAGAGTGCACACGTACTGGAGCTTTAAATGCCCGTGTGTGTGTGTGTGTGTGTGTATTGGAGCCATAAAAGGCATAAGGGATGTAATAAGAGTGATTAGTTATCACTAGCGGGTCACCTCACCAGAGGGCATGTCCTCAGTCTGACCCATAACATAGTGCACCTGAGGAGAGGAACTACTGTGTGTGTGTGTGTGTGTGTGTGTGTATCTCCTGGAGTCCTCAGTCTGACCCATATCAGAGGCACCAGAGCTGGCATTGCCACAGGGCATCTGAGGAGAGGAACTACTGTGTGTGTGTGTGTGTGTGAGTGCCACAGGGCATCTGAGGAGAGGAACTACAGCACTGCCAGCTACAGTGGGACTGCTGATGATGATGATGCAGAATGCTAGCTCAACCAATCACAGCTCTCGTATCCTACTGATGAATGCTAGCTCAACCAATCACAGTTCTCGAGCCCAGCTGCTGAGTGCTAGATCAACCAATAGCAGCTTTTGCTCTTATAACAAAGGAATTAGAAGAAGAATTAAAGTCAGAATTGGAAGAGGAATTTAAGTCAGATGAATGTGTGTTATTTATGGTATACTGCACATGTGTGTTTATGTTACTGTGCTGCAAAAACTCAGGACTCAGGATTTGGCAGGAGGGGGAACTCACATATTGTGTCGCACAAACAAAGAAAAATGTATAGAAGAAGAATAGGAGGATATTGTTCATTTATCTGAGGTGCCGGTACTGCGTACCCCCGTGTTCCCCCCCACTTTAACCCCATGGTCTTAGGAAAGAGGGGTCAAAACTCAGTGCTGATGTAGCCAGTATCCGTGCCCTGGCCTGTTCTGAGTTGAATTCCACATGACAGTCGTCTTTGTTGAATGAAAATTGCAGGGTGTTTGCACCCTTTTAGAAGCATAATGGCTGTTTTTGGAACACTAATCTTCTCAGAAAATAACAGTAATGACCATAAATAACAATTTAGTCTGATCCTCAGTTTTAAGTTAAATCCATAAACCTGACAGTCCCATTCAGCTAGTCTCTCACTTTAGCCAGGAGAGCCTTCATTTTCAGGTCAAACTAGTCCAGGCTGGCTAGTGGCCACCTACAGTACTTGCACATGATGGCATGGTCTGCTCTCTGCTGTTAGACAGTAGGCCTACTGTACAGTACAGGCAGAGGGAATTTAGAATGATCTCAATCATTCTGAAGTACCTTTTGTGTTCCATTTCAATACCTTTGCGTTCCGTTGCAATAATTATAGGTATTGCAAGAGAAAGCAATAATTCGAGCTAAAAAATATTACAGTAACCACCATGACCCCAGCTGGTCTCAGTAGCCTAGCACTTGCAATGGGCCCCTGGAGAGCGTTCTGATATTATCATCGGTGTTTAGGAGGCCCAAATGTTCTAATGACAACCCTGCTGAGTGTGGGAAATGGGAATACATGGTATTAGTGCACTTTACGCTGGAATTAGAAAACTGTAAGCCCAACACAAATAAGTATAATAATGGAGGCTTTCGGACTCACACTAAATGCAGGCTTCCTTGAAACGGTCCTAAGCAGGTGTAAGTCTACTCTACTTTTATGAGCAAAGCTCATGAGCAGGGCCGGTTCTAGTCTTTTTGCTGCCCTAGGCCAGATTTGACGTTTTGGCTGCTCTTTTCTAGAAACTACAAGCTGGAAAACTGAAGAAATATAAGTAATACATGTATGGTTGGATGCCCCCTAAATAGGCTTCTTTGAAATAGCCCTAGGCTATCGCCTAAGTCTACTCTACTGCCTATGAACTAAGCCCTGCATGAACAACAGTCTTGTCTCTCCATAATAATAAAGACATGACAGATTTCAGTTTCCAAACCAGACGCCTGCCTCCAGGTTTTTAATTAACCTACCTGTGTGTGCATGAGTGACTTTACAGTATGTGCACGTGATGGGAAAGACCATAAACTGAGTGAGAATGTAAATCATACTTAGAAAGCATGTAAAACCTACTTAGTTATTGGTTTTGAGGGAGAGAGACCATAAACAATAATACTATCACCTGATTGTGGAAGTGAAACCTACAGACTTGTTGGTTGTTTTGTGAATGTTAAAGAGCATAAACAGCACTGTTGTGTCCCCTGAGTGAGCATGTAAAACCAACTTAGTTATTGGTTTTGAAGGAGGAAGACCATAAACAATAGTACTATCACCAGAGCTTGCATGTGAAACCTACAGACTTATTGGCTGTTTTGTGAAGGTGAAAGATCATAAACATTACTGTTGTGTCCCCGTTTTTTGTGCGTCTGTCCTGGAAAGCTGATAAATCTTTCCAGGACACATATTGTCCCGGATTTTTGCGAAAATGTTCTTCAAATATTAATTAGTTTCACTTATGAATAAACCTATAATTCTGCTGTTGCATAATGACACAAAAAAAAGCTTGGGCGGGTGTCCCGGATTTTCATAATTCAAATGTGGCAACCCTGCTAAACGTTCATGTGAAACATACAGACTTTATTGGTAGTTTTGTGAAGGTTAATGACCATAAACATTACTGTTGTGTCCCCTAAACGTGCACGTGAAACCTACATACTGGTTGTATGTATTGTATAGGTGAAAGACCGTAAACAGCACTGTCAAGTCCTCTGAGTGTGCAAGTGAAACCTACTGATATACTGCTTGCTTAGTAGGTCTGTTTTGAAGAGGATATTGATGGATGGGTTGTTTTGTTTTCATACTTTTGACCTTGAGCTCAAGTTGCCTGTAGTCTTGAGGTATGTATGAGCACATGGGTCCTCTTAGCCTTGGCTCCGTCTGACCTACATAGGATACATGACATGATGATGTAGGTCAGGGGTTCTCAAACTTTTTTGGACTGGGGACCCCTCATGGAGCTGAAATGTTTTCAAGGAGCCCTCTTGATCACACAATAGTTTTAAATACGCATGTGGCAAAATATGACTGTGCAGAAGTGGTTTTCTGTAGGTCTACTGATGCTCAAGGGAGTATTTCTATAAGACAAGTTTATTTTTATAGCAAACTTTTTGAAGGACCCCCTGGTAATGTGCCACGGACCACTAGGGGTCCCCGGACCCCCGAACCAATGATGTAGGTCACCTGGAGACTGGCCTCTGGATCATCTGAAGCAGAGGTTATGTGTACCCTTGCCGTGGTTGGGGGGGAAAGGGGGACTGAGTTACCAGGGCCCCCAAGAGAAGGGGGGGCCCTTGAGGAGTATGGAATTGTATGCTAAGTGAAGAGGGCGACCCATGGCCATTGCTTGAGTTTGGTGCTGTGTACAAGTGTATGGTAGGCCAACAGCTTTCCACATATGGACATGACCAGGAGGGTAGTTAGGGCAAAATAAGCAACTTCCCGATAAAGGTCACTACCAAACTTTTTACACATGATTCTATAGTGCTTTTTCGCGTAGAATCCATTTCTGCTTGGGAGATTTTTGTATCACGCATAGTTAATTAGATAATATAGCACATTCACAGTCATAGCTAACTATAGCCCATTAAAAGTAGGTAGTTAAAAGGTAATTCTGCCAAAATCAATCTAGAGAAAGTAGCAAACCTGGTAATAGAGTAACTTGATTTTGATATATAGTACAGTATACAACAATTATTTGTTCATTTATTGTATCGTATTGATGCTGGAATGTACCATTATGTTACTCTGGGTCTATTCACCCAAACTTGTCACTTCACTGGAACACTATACTATATCTGGTGCCTGTTAAACCCCCTCCCCCCCATTATTCACGGACGTGTGCTGCCCATGTTAGTGGGTTGCTGTTCATTACACTCACAGAAGTTAACTTAGGTCTGGTCTGCCTGTGGGCCACATTTCTGAAGACCATGTTGTGTGTTTGGATGCAGGAATGTGATTGTGAAACAAACAGGCTCCAGCATCAGCTACCAGGGCAAGTTTAGACCAGTCATGTTGTGTTGTGTGTAGCCTACGCACTTGGGAGTTACTGTGCGTAGTCAGCGCCACTGTTGAAAGGAATGGAATTTATGTTTGGATATGTTGCTTTTTTATCTAGATGTGAGGCACAAAATTTATATTGTCACTGGAAATGAATGAGGTTTAGTTCATGACGTAGTATAATATCGAATGGAAAAGATTAGGACCCCCTATCCAACCCAACTCCATCTGCACAATGCAAACTCAGAATGCTAACTCATTCTCAATATTGAGACCCTGTCAGCAGTGTCTGTCCCATATAGCACCACACACACACACACACACACACAGGTCCCATCTAGGTCTGCTTGCATGGGCAACTTTCAGACCCTCAGAAGCAGAACATAGGAGAGGAACTGCAGTAAGTAAACACACACACACAGTATCGGTCACATATACATGTAGCTCTGCTTACATGGGCAACTTTCAGACCCTCAGAATCAGGACATAGGAGAGGAACTGCAGTACACACACACACACACACACACACACACACAGATTGAGTCAAACCACATTGCTTTAGTTTAGTTTTTTGTTTATTCTTAGGAGTTAGATATGATACAGGTGCAAGAGCACAGAGGGGTGACAAGCAGAAAGAAACCAACAGGAATTAAAACTTTAAAATTTGCAAAGAAAAGAAATAAAACAGAAAGAAACAAAAAGAGAGCGAGAGACAAGAGAGAGAGCAGATCATTCTGCTTATCATACACACCCATGGGGATGCCTTTACTGATGCACTCAGCACACACACAGGGCTTGAGGAAGGAGACCGGCCACAGGTGCACACACCTGACGTGCACACCTGTCCCCAGGTACCCACACCTGACGTGCACACCTGTCCACAGGTGTAACTCACACAGGTACCCAGTTAGACACGCCAGGCAGCGCTTATCTACGATGGTCCTCGTCTCAGATGGGCCGAAAGTTCAGGACGTCCCATCTTACAGTCCAGTTAGCTCAAAGTTCAAAGGTCAGATTGACTCAAGGGTCAAAAGGTCACGGTAGTTCCTAAATGACACGTACTCCAGGGGTCAGGGACAGGGTCGTGCTTCCTCAAGCCCGTTAGATTTTAAGGTTGGTATTCTCCCAGGTGCTGAAGTCCAACAAAGTGCTTAGTGCAGACTGCAATGCATGGAGATAAGCACTTTTTTGGACTTAAGCACGTGGAAGAATAGCGGCCTAAGTGCATGAAAGAGAGAGTTGCTCATATATGGGCTACTGTAGAGGCGAGGCATCATAGAGCTCTACTTGAGGTACGTATAAAGCACAGGTACAAACCTCAGTGGTTACCTATATTACACATTATTACATTTGATAAGTACTACATTATGTATGTGCTGGAGATTTCGCCCCGTTGAAAATAAGGTTTTGAAAATAAAAAGTCCACGAGCCAAGCGTCCATGTGAGGAGAGTCCAAAGGGGGGTGGGGTCATTTTGCACCAATCATGACAGACATGGCCAAAACACACAGACACACACACACACATATATGAAGCTGGAGCTAAGCTGCTGTGTTTTTGACTGCATTCCATTATGGAAGCACATATAACATGGGCATTCTATTTATAGTCACTCCACACAACACAATTAACAGGCACATATGAGGGGTTTGGGGTGTTTGTGTGTGTGTGTGTATGTGTGTGTGAGATTACATTGCATACGGTCTGGTTCAATTCCTAACTAACTGCTACAGCATAGACACAGCATTGCTCTTGGAAGCTAACTGGTGCGTTTCCTGAGGCATTATAAAGCCTGCTCTTCCTTAGCATGCTAACTGGGCTAGCGGGTCACTGCACTGCTGCACGCTCTTCACTCATCAAAATGGCCGTTTGAGGTCGGATGGCATAAAAACACTTAAAAAAAAAAGGAGAAGGAAACAAAAACAACTCCTGGGTCCTAACTTTGAGGGGAGTGGCACTTAAAATGCCACAAATGCACTCCCATACACACGCACATACACTCGCACACACACACCTACACTCGCAACACACACACACACACTCTAACACAGTCACACACACCTCCACCTGTATTTCAATGTCCTACTCCTTTGGGTTTCAGTAAAATAAAATAAATACTATTATGCCCACCCCCCACCCCCAATCTTTATAAAAAAAAAACCCAGCCCTCCCCTCCCTGTCCTATCTTAACCCCCCACACCACTAGTCCAACAGCATCACCAGACCAGACCCCTGGGCCTCTGCTTCTGCCACTGGTGGAATGCTGGAGTTCCAAGCAAAGACTCTAGAGTGCTACACTATAGAATCTTCAGCTCCAACACAAGCACCTGCCACTCAACATGGCTGCCGGTGAAGGGGCCACACATTAAAGGGCCACAAGCCTAACTCCCACCTCAAAACAGAACAAACTTAAAGGGACAAACTAAATAATCATAATAATAATAGTGATGATGATGATGATGGTGGTGGTGGGGATGAAGGTAGCGATGGTAAACACACACAAGTAAAGAGGCAGAGAGAACGTTAAGAGGCAAAATTCCGAAGGGGGCGTGGCATGTTATATCAAAGACGGAGAATCACACACACACACGCCTCAGAGCCTGGAACATGAGGTCGAAGCTCGAGGCCTGGGTCGCTGCGGGGGGGATTGGAGAGAGCGCGCAGGAAGATTCACGACTCTCCCCGACACACACACACACACACACACACACACACACACACACACACACACACACACACACACACAGATTGAGCAGTGGTGGGGAAGGCCGGAGACGATGGCAGATTGGTGCGTTTGCTTGTGCGATTCAGCATGGATCAGCGATCAGCGATTGCGTGTCTCCTCAGATCATCGGCGAGGAATTTGAAAATAAAAAGACTATCTGGAAGCTCCTCCTCCACACGCTTCACATCTGCAGGACAAACACAAACACAAACGGGAAGGAAGACAGGGTCAGTGGAGAACCTTCATCAGGAATCACAATCACCACAACACCAATGCAGTGGAAACGGATATTTAAAGACCTGACACACTGCTGTGTGTGTGTGTGTGTGTGTGTGTGTGTGCCGCTGTATGTATACATGTGTGTGTGTGGTGTGCGCCTCTATATGTGTATGTGTGTGTGTGTGTGTGTGTGTGTGTGTGTGGTGTGTGCACCTCTATATATGTATGTGTGTGTGTCACTGCGTGTGTGTCACTGCGTGTGTGTGTGTGCGCGCGCCACTGTGTGCGTACGTGTATGTGTCACTGTATGTATGTGTGTGTGTGTGTGTGTGTGTGTGTGTGTGTGTGTGTGTGTGTGTGTTGAGCCTCACCTGTATAGGAGCTTGATGAAGCCATTTCTCTTTGTCTCCACTGAGCTTCATACAGGAGAAAAGGTCACATACTGTTGGCAGGGCTAATCTTTCCTGTGAACACACACACACACAAATAAACTCATTAACCCAGAGGTGGACACACACACACACACACACACACACACATAAACTCATTAACCCAGAGGTGGACAAACACATAACCATTAACCCAGAGGTGGACACACACACACACACACACACACACACATAAACTCATTAACCCAGAGGTGGACAAACACACACACACAATAAATTAGAACAAGTTGTTCCTGTATATGTGTACACACATACAGACACACACACACAAATAACTTCAAATTCATTAACTATGATGTAGCAATCCCAGTACGTACATACGTACGTAAACACACACACACACACCCCTATCAGATCTCTCATTAACCTCCCAAACACACACATTACCCTTTGTCCCTCCCTAAGGAGAGGAAGTATTTGAGTAATAAGCTGATAAAGTGATTCCACTAGCGCCTTCATATTCTAAAGGTTCTATAGCTCATCAGAAACACATACACACACACACACACACACACACACACACACACACACCTCATTTCACCTCCCAAACACACACGCTGATAATAAGTTGATAAGGCAAGTCCACTAGCATCTCCATACTCTAAAGGTACTATAGCTCATCAGAACAAAGAGACACAGATGGGATAGCAGGAAATTATGGGATTTATAACTGAGGAGTTTACTGAGCCAGAGCCACTCCGAGCTAGTACCTGCATTGAAACAGCTTTTTTGTGCATCATCTACCAAGAATATAGCTTAGCATAAACACTAGAAAGTAAAGTAGCCAGAGTTGCCATCTGGCTACTTTACATTCCAGGGCCTATGCTAAGCTAAAGCTAAAAAAAAAAAAAAAAAAAAAAAGAGAGAGAGAAGAAGCTAAAATTGGGGTTGCCAGAGTAGGAAAAAGCTTTCCAGAACAAAATGCTTTCACCCACATAATAACTCTAGGTAAGAGGGCGAATAATTCCTTAGAGAGAGTAGAAAGTAGAGATCTGTATGAGACTGACCTGTGCCTGAGCCCTCTTGCGGAGCAGCCACTTGTCCTCCTCTGTGTCTGTGCTGCTGGGCTTGTCCTTGTCCTTGTCCTGGGCCGCAGGGCTGGGGGTGGGGGTGGGGGTGGATGTGGAGGTGGGGGTGGGTGTGTTAGCGGGGGTCTTATGGGGCAGCACCCAGGCGTCGGGCTTGAGTGGCGTGTGGAAGGGGCTCTCTGTGTGGGCTTTAAACGGGGAGCTGCTGCGCTCCTCACGACTGGCCTTCTCTTCCTGACTACTGGAGAGGGAGGAGCCTCCGCGAGGACACACCCACCCCGACAGCGACGACAGGGACGAGGGGGAGGGGCTAGCGACAGTGGCGGTGGGTGCAGGGCTACTGGTGCTGGTGCTCCTGTCCGGGTGCAACCAGGCTTCTAGAATGGCCTGGACCTTCTGCTCCTGCTGCTGGAAGGGATAGAGCAGCGCGTTCTTCTCGTTCTTCTCCGCACCGCCGTTTTTATCGTTCTTCACGCCGTTCTTGTCCCGCCCCTCCTGCTTGAGCAGCCAGGTGGCGAGAGCCTCGCGGCCGCAGTTGTCATCACACACACACTGGGCGAAGCTTCCGCACGGCTCGTTGGCGCGACACGCCTGTTCCACCTGCGCGCTGGAGGCCCGCTGAAGCCACAGCTCCACGGCAGCCGCGGGGGTCGTAGGCATGGCGACAGGGGTCGTGGGGGTTGCCGCGGCGGAGATGGCGGGGGTGGCGTTTCCGGAGGTCGGGGGCGTCTTGAGGCACTTGAGGTTGCCCAGGTTCTCGATCTCGAAGGCGGGGCTTGTAGCGGCGACTGGGCTGATGCCGCCGCAGCACGAGCCGCAGTTGGAGGAGGAGCCTGGGAGCCACTCGCTGGACGCAAAGCGCTCCTGGAACGGCTTGAACACCGCCTTCCAGCGGTCAGCATCGCTCGCACCGCTCACCATGGGAACGGGCATGATCAGCCAATCGCTGAGCTCCTCGGAGCTAGCAGGGGCGGAGCCTTTGGTCTCAGATTCGTCCTCTTCCTCGTCGCCCGTGAGCTGGAAATCCGACTCGTCAATCTTCTCGATGGAGAAGGCGGAGCTTGCGCTGGACATGCTGATGGAGCGCTCCCTGATTGGTGCTTTCTCCCGCAGAAGCCACGCCTCCAGGTCTTTGAGCTGCCCCCAGGCTCTCTGGAAGTCAAAGGTGGTTGGGGGGTAGCTGGGCTGCTACGGAGAGAGAAGAGGGACAAACACACTCAGTCAGACAACTATATCTCAAGGCCTAATCAAAGCCACTCAAGACTTTCATTCAAATATTTAGTTACAAACTGGAGTATAAAAGTCTGTAGCCTCAAACAGACCTTTAGTACTTTGACTCACTCTCTACTAATACATTTTTTTCATTGCATCCATCATGCTTATTAAAATGCTTTGATATCGGTATGACTATGAGCATATGCCAAAAAATTATCAAATATCTGAAACATTTCATCAAATAACTCACATCATACAAACGCCATAACTTTTTTATTTTTTGCCATTATGTGTGAGACAAAAAAGTTCAATTTTCTGTGGAATTGCCCTGAAATATTTGTAGTCATGAGACTTTGGTAATGTGACTTTGGGCACCTGAGGAAAACTCCCCTCTGGTGAAGGCGGAACAGAATTGAGAGAAATAGACACACAACCACAGAAGAAGAAAAACTTCCTCTACAGAAACCACCCAGACTGACAGGAATACCAAAGCTTTTGCTTCCTTTACTGAGCTTCCCAAACATAGTGTGTGTGTGTGTGTGTGTGTGTGTGTGTGTGTGTGTGTGTGTGTGTGTGTGTGTGTGTGTGTGTGTGTGTGTGTGTGTGTGTGTGTGTGTGTGTCTTCCTTTACTGGGTTTCCCAAACATCTTCCTTGTGTGATCTAGTTTTCCTTCTAAGCGGAACTAAAAACTTACAGCTTCAGACTGCATTGTGATCAGTACAATAAGCTCACGTCATACACATCACCTGCTTTATGAGCAGTGTGTGTGTGTGTGTGTGTGTGTGTGTGTGTGTCCAGTACAATAACATTACATCATCCACAATACCTGAATGCCATTGTGCTTTGTGTTCAGAAGAAAAAAACCCTGTGTGTGTGTGTGTGTGTGTTTGTGTCTCACTCAAACAGCTGAAGAGTGTAATCTCACCTGTGGCTGCTCTTTGGGAATAACCAGCCAATCCTGTGTGTTCTTGCTGAAGTGGAAGCCAATGGGACCTTTGGTCACTGGCCTGTTGCCCAGAAGCCACTCAGCCAGAGGGGAGCTGCGCTCAACCTCCATCTTCTGAGGAAGAAGAAAAACAGGTTGGGTTACTGAGGCACACACACACACACACACACACACACACACACACACACACACACACACACACACACACACACACACACACACACAGTTTGACATGGCAAATGGAAACATGTGATGACATGGAGCAGGGTTTGACGTGGGAGAGCAAACGTATGGGCTCTATTGGGTGTGTGTGTGTGTGTGTGTGTGTTTACCAACTGCATCAAATGTAAAGGTCTACATATGTATCGTGGCTAACTGTATTATGCTTGTCTATGTTTGGTATATGGGATTGTAAGAGTGTGTGTGTGTGTTGTACAAACGTGTCTTCACTGACATTCCTCCATTCAAATGTCAGTAATGCTGCTTTTGTGTGTGTGTGTGTTTTTGTAAAGGTGTTGGAGGATATTTCTGTATAATGACTGTGTATGAGTGAGGGTATGTGCATGTGTATATAGATGAGTGTGTGTGTGTGTGTGTGTGTGTGAGACTCACCTGCTTCTTGGCAGCCACTGGGCAGTTCTGCTGTAGCCAAGGCCTCTCCATTGAGCTGGACCTCTGAGACGAGAGGGAAGGAGAGGGAGAGGACACTACAGACTCCTCCTTCTGAGAGAGAGAGAGAGAGAGAGAGAGAGAGAGAGAGAGAGAGAGAGAGAGAGAGAGAGAGAGAGAGAGTGTGTTATTTCACTAGTTGTTCCAGCATTGGCAGGTAATAATGTGTGCTTTGGCTGTGTGGCACACAGGTAAGTGTGTGTGAGGTTAAGAGCGTGTGTGACTCCTGTGCCCAGTAGAGGCTTAAAGACTCAGGCTGCATTATGGGTGAATTAGCCTGGGCCACATCTGCCACCAGCACCCTAAGGCTCTGACCTCTCGCTCGCTCTCTCTCTCTCTCTCTCACACACACACACACACACACACACACACACACACACACACACACACACACACAGGCACCCTAAGGCTCAGACTTTTCACAGCAGGGCTCACACTCACACACACACACACACTACTGACACAGTGGGACACACACTCACTCCCACACACACACACTACTACTACTGACGTCACAATAGACATGTCACACACCTCATCTACCAGCCAGACTGAACCCTAAGAACTAGCACAAGTCAACTCTGTGACTGGCTAATTCAAGACTTAGAGTCTTTCAAGTCTTTAAGGACTCAGAGTCCAGTATGCTTTGTGACTTCAGACTGTGTTTTGGCTATGAAACAAATATTCTATCAAACGCTAGGGGTATGAAGGAAGCTTTTAGAATTGCACTACAACTGCACACTAACTGCAATACAGACTGACAGTTAGGCCAGACAGAGAACACACACAACCCTCATGTCTGCATTTATGTGTGTGTGTGTGTGTGTGTGTGTGTGTGTGTGTGTCTTACCTGTGTGTTGATGGTCCCAAAAGAAGTGATGGCCTGGCGGAGGGTTCGAGCGTCCGCCTGAAAACTCATCTCTGGGGTTTCCTCTGGACTCAGGTTTAGAGATGACAACCTGCGCACACACACACACACACACAGTGTCAGTAAATGCGTACTTGAGAACACTTGTAAATGCACACACCTTCATCAACAGTAATTAGCCAGACACACAGACACACACACACACACACACACGCCCCTTATTGATGGCCTAAAACACAGGCACAATTGGAAACATACTCTTATGGCATGCGGAGAGCAGAAGCTTTTCAAATGAGCATGAGCACGAACACATACACACACACACACACACACACACACACACACACACACACACACAGTCAGTAAATGCGTACTTGAGAACACATACACACACACAAAACAATTTGCAGTGCAGGTCTACCAGCTGTAGGCTGCACTGCTGCTGCTGCCTCTTCTCTACAGAACCCAGCTAGAAATGGAACCCAAGAGTCATCTGTTGACACAGGTGGTCCAATCAGAAGCTGAACACCCCCAGCCCGCCCTGACGGACACTCAGCTACTCCAATCAGACCCCACTCCCACTTCACTCCTTCTCTAGGACTAATCAGTACCTGCACACCCCTTTTCCACCCCAGCAGAACCAAAGCTGGACCAATCGGAACCTACTTGCATAACCCACCCGTCTCTCTCTCTCTCACACACACACACACACACACACACACCACTGGACCAATAGGATGCCTACCCACCCCAGTCCGCCCCTGAGAGAAAGAACAGCTAACTGTAAACAGCTTTATTCCAACTTTTTTGGCTCCCTTTAGTGTCCTTCACACACACACACTGATGTAAGCTCTGGCTGGCCGTGTATGCAATCCATTAGGAGCGGTATGTCTACATTCACTGCTGAGAGCAGCTGCTTCAAAAACAATAATTTACACACACACACACACACACACACTCCAACTTTGTCAGACATTCACACGCCCTCTTCCACTGTCTACATCACACACCCACACCCAAACATGTGATCCCCTCCCTCTCCCCAACCCAAACCACAACAAACTCCATTGATATTTATCGCTCATCCTGTCCGTCTATCTCTCTCTCCCTCTCACACACACACACACACACACTTACTTCTCCAGGCAGCTGGTGAGCTGGTTGGCCATGTCGTGATTGTTGTGAGAGTTCTCCAGCTGATGGATCAGGATGTCAAACTGCCCCCGAAGCTGTATGAGACAACAACAGACAACGCACGTTAGTCTGACACCTTCCAACACACACACACACACACACACACACACACACACACACACACACACAACTCTTCATACAAGGAGCCAAATATAGGAATAGACTGCTTCTAACACACACACACACACACACACACACACACACACACACACAAGCAAACAAATATAGGGCTATAAACCAGAGATGTGATGTGCTTGTTTGGTGATCTCAGGTGGTGACACTCTAACCACTAATGACACACTAAGCTGGATTCTGGAAACTTCTATTTCCCCCCTTCACACCACTAAACCACACAATAGCCAGAAGGTCACACACTGGTGTTTTCAGTTCCACTTTACACTCACACACACAGGTTCATCCCCGTAAACACACACACACACACTACCCCACTGTAAGGAAGACAGCTGAATAGTGAACAACTGTGTGATTGTGTGTCTGTCTGACCCAGTATTTGTGTGTGTGTGTGTGTGTGTGTGTGTGTGTGTGTGTGTGTGTGTGTGTGTGATCTAGCAGAACTGCTTCACCTAATAAAGAATGGTATGTGAAGGTGTGTGTAGAATGCAGTGTGTGTGTGTGTGTGTGACTGCCCATAGAACTGTGATAGCTGATCTTGAAGTCTTTGTGTGTGTGTCTTCGTGTGTGTGTGTGTGTGTGTGTGTGTGTGTGTGTGTGTGTGTGTGTGTGTGTGTGTGTTGTGACTGACCCAGTAAAGCTGCTGTAGCTGGTGCTGCAGAGCCTCAGTCTTGAGCTGCTCCACCAAGTCTATCTGCTCCCGCAGCCAAACCTCACGAGAGCGCAGGAACTCAAGGTGACGACTGATACAGGTGTGCAACTGAGTCTTCACCTGGGGAGAGAGATCCACATCAAGAGATGAGTTAAACACAGACACACAGACACAGACACACACACAGTTGGTCCAAAGCCTTGACCTGTAGACCACTTGACCCTGATTGCTTTTTGTCTGAGTAGTTCAGTAATCTCCTAGCTGTGAAGGACAACACACACACACACACACACACACACACACACACACACACACACACACACACAACAAATCCCTATATTTGAAGTGCCAGCGCCTGAGGTCATCAAGTTCACCTTCATCCAAAGCTGCCATTACCCGTTCTATGTGTGTGTTGAGACTGAATGTGGTCCTGACACAAAAACAGTGTGTGTAAAGGTAGCTACAGACCAAAGATCCACGACGAGACGGGCTGCGACATTCTAAAAAACAGCAACGTTCTAAAACTCTGAAACTGCGATCTTTTGCGACGGCTTTAGTCTTTGGTTGTAAAGGAGATAAGTAGTATCCAAAGAGATGAACAGAGAGGAGACCAGGTGGACCAGGACACCACCAAACTCATGTAGTACAGGAAAGTAGTATACTACTAGTGTCCACTGAAGACGAGAGAGGAGACCAGTTAAGTAAAGTAGTATAGTAAAGTAGAATACTTCTAGTGTCCACTAAAGACCAGTTAAGTAAAGTAGTATAGTGAAGTAGAATACTTCTAGTGTCCACTAAAGACCAGTTAAGTAAAGTAGTATAGTGAAGTAGAATACTTCTGGTGTCCACTAAAGACCAGTTAAGTAAAGTAGTATAGTGAAGTAGAATACTTCTAGTGTCCACTAAAGAATAGAGAGGTGAAGTAAAGTAGCATAGTGTCCAGAAGAGAAACACATTCCACTAAGACTCTCCTCTTACCCGTGCTGTGTGTGTCGCTGTCGAGACTGAACGTGTCCTGACGGTTAAGATAAAGTGTGTGTGTTAGTCCTGGGCTAGAGTGGACTTGAGTAGCATCCAGAGTAGAGTAGAATATGCCGACTAGAGTCCAGTACAGTCCAGTAGTCTCCTGCAGAAGCGCTAGACTGGCCTGTGTGTCTCCTCACCGTCTCCTGTCTCTTTATTACCCTGGGGAGGGGGCATCGCATCCTTCTGGTCACGTTAACACCTCCCCCCCCCCATTCCCCATGACCACATTCACTGTGTTAACAGTAATAATTATTAACTGTGGCAAGGTCAACAATAGCCCACACACACATACACACACACACACACACAAACAGCTGTGGGCAATACTTTTCACACACCCATACACACACTACTGTGGGCACCACCTTACACACACACCCATTCACACACCTTCCACAATGGCAGCATTGGGGTGTGTGTGTGTGTGTGTAGGTAATGAGCACCTATCGGTACAGTAGGCCTCTGTCTCATCTCGCTCAGGGATTAAGGAGAAAAAGCTGCTGCTTCTCCCTCATAAAGGCAGAGAGATTAGGCAAACATCTACTGCACAATAACTAACCACACACACAGACACACACACAGACACACACACAGACACACACACAGACACACACACACACTTGCTTCTTTTTGCTCATATAGGGGAGATTAAGCAAACATCTACTGCACAATAAGTTACCACACACACACACACACACACACCTTTTTGCTCATAAAGGTGGGGAGATTAGGCAAACAACTACTGCACAATATCCAACCACACACACACACACACACAAATATAATGAAGCCGATTCAGACTGCTCTGAGGAGATGCAACGTCAGCAAGGCCAAAGGCAGGAAAACAAAGGGGAGCGACAGAGGTGTGTGTGTGTACAGTATGTGTGTGTGTGTGTGTGTGTGTGAGTTAAGCGTGTGTGTGTAAAACAAAGGGGAGCGACAGGAGAGCTTATCAGTCACGTTTAGCATGTAAAAGTGGGATATAAAATTAGCCCTGAACTCCCTACTGTATAAAAATTACAGCAGATACTGTATGTCCCAAAATAGACAATTATTGCTCAAACTGGAGCATATAAAGCGCTTTACATCCCCTGTAAAACACCCAAGAAATCCCTCAAAGTGCTGATGCATCTGACTGGTGTTTATATGTGTGTGTGTGTGTGTGTGTGTGTGTGTGTGTGTGTGTGTGTGTGTGCGCAAGTTGGACGTGTGCGAGTCTACATCTTCACTTCCCTCTCTTCAGTGTGTGTGTGTTGAAATTTGTGTGTGTGTATATGTGTGGAAGTGGGTGTGTGTACTGTGTCTATGTGTAAATGTGTGTGTCAATTGTTTGTGAAGCACATTTTCCAAAGACTTTGAATCTACATTGCATTCACTACAAAATACCAGAACTACATATGGCATCATAGGTTGTCGTTATGTGTGTGTGTGTGTGTGTGTGTGTGTACATGCGTGTGTATGAATGTGTGTACTTGGGCTGCTTGTGGCTGACTTTGGCTTCTGTTATTACAGCCAATAGCCAATCAAGTCTCTTCTTCTTGGAGATTTTGGAGAGCAAGTGAACAATAACAACGTGTGTGTATGTGTCTAAGTGAGAGAGAGAGAGAATGTGAGCCTGTGTGTGAAAGAGATTATGCAAATATGTGTGTGTGTGTGTGTGTGAGAGAGTGTCTATGCAAATATGTATATGTGTGTGTGTGTGTGTGTGTGTGTGTGTGTGTGTGTGTGTGCGCGCTCACCTCTCTGGAGTTGTCTCTGAGCTGGGCCTCAGCCTTCATGACTCCAGCAATGGCGTCCTCCAGCTGGGCACGGGCCTGTGTACACTGCTTCAGTGCACCACTCTTCTCCTTCCCCTTCTCCTCCACCGACATCCTACACACACACACACACACACAGAGAGAATGAGAGAGGGAGATCCAGTCAGATATTACACAGAGTGATTTCACTTCACTATCAAAAACCTGCGGCAAGCCAAAACAAAATGTGTGGTTGTGTGTCCACATGATCTTCAAAGGTTTGGAATTCTCCCAAACAGCCCCCGACACACACACACACACACACACACACACACACACAGATAGATTATCTTGTCTTTGGGTCCAATTTTCCACTTTCGCTTCCCCATCAGGTGCCTTCATTCGGCCCACAAAGAGAGACTGAGTGCTTTCTTTTTACCACAGGGACTTTCGGCCTATTCTTTTACACTTCTGAAACTTTCCATACAGCAGGTGACTCTGTGTGTGTGTGTGTGTGTGTGTGTGTGTGTGTGTGTGTGTGTTCCAGGCCTCTCTGTCACGCCTAGGAAAGACATGAGCCAAGGAATTCTGGCGCTTAAAATTTCACTTCCGTTTCCAGTGAAACATGCAAGTCTCTCCCTCTTTCTCTGTCTCTCCCTCTCTCTCTCTCTCTCTCTCTCTGCTATCACGCCTGTGCCTCCAGCAAACACCACTTTCAACTTCCTGCATAGACACGGATACACACACACACACACACACACACACACACACACACACACACACAGAGCAGGAAATAACTTCCATTATCCCAAGCCAACTCGGGTCAGAACCCAGAACCAAACCACATCTGAGACATGTCTGGCCTGCTGTCAGTTCTGCAGCGGACATTGTGTGTGTGTGTGAGAAAGTATGTGTGTGTGAGACTGTATGTGTGTGTGTGTGAGCGAGAATGTAGCCTATGACTGTGTGTGTGAATGTCTGCCAAAGTTTCAAGTGTCAGACGCACACTCACATTCACGCAGGTGCCATAAATATCACACTGCGCTATGCTAGCACGTTCCTGCTCCAGCTGTAGCCAGAGAGAGAGAGAGAGAGAGAGAGAGAGAGAGAGAGAGAGAGAGAGAGAGAGAGAGAGAGAGAGAGAAACAGAGTCAGAGAGAGAGAGGGCCAGAGAGAGAGAGAGAGCCAGAGAGAGACTCTGGAGAACTCCCATCCGTGCCAGCTAGAGGGGGGCACCAGAGAGGGGCGCGTGTATGAGGGGTGATTCAGGGGCTCCAGTGAGGGGGTATCGGAGGGGACTGAGGGCTGCAAGCACATGGGCCAGATTTCCACGAAAGCAACTTTACACAGCTGAGGAGGGGGCGGAGCTGAAATAGCCAGCCAATCATATGACTCCACTTACATACAGGCACTGAGGGACTGCCTCTTCATGCACGAGATCTTTCTCTCTCACACACACACACACACACACACACACACACACACACACACACACGTCCTGTGTTCTAGCCTGGTGATTTATGGCATAGATTTATAATCTATATATTATTATTTACAGTTTATATACTATATAAATCTATGGTTCACGGCAGGACTAGATCAGACCAGGCATCAGCTTCCCCAAGGCAACCAAGTCAGTTGTGCTGGGGTTTGGTTTCCTTTATTGAGTAACTTAGGCTATGCAACTCATTAAGACCACAAAGGCTATAAGGGGAACAAGAATCTGTCTCTCTCTCCCTCCCTCATGTACACACACACACACACACACACACACACACACAGTTCACCAATCCCAAAGCGGAATACACCTTGTTTATCTGGGGTTTTCTATACACACAGTCCACCAGTCCCAAGGCTGAATACACCTTGTTTAGCTAGGGTTTTATACACACACACACACAGCCCATCAATCCCAAAGTGGGTTTGGACCTCCGCAAACAAAACCCTTTTTGTCCCCTGCATGGGGCACTGAGGTCAGTGGCTGGACTCGGCTTTGGTGTGATGAGTGTGTGTGTGTGTGTGTGTGTGTGTGTGTGTGCCGTCTATGGGAGATGTGATGTCTGTATGTGTGTATGCTTGGCCGTCTATGGGAGATGTGATGGTGTGTGTGTGTGTGTGTGTGTGTTTGGCCGTCTATGGGAGATGTGATGTATGTGTGTGTGTGGAGAGAGAGTTGTGGCCAAACTACCTACTGTAGGCCTTAACCACATCTGAGTCTCTCAGCCTGTTCCCTGCACAAGGGTCGTCTAAACCGCTCTACTTGCTCAACACCACCTGACGCCACGGCTGCAGCTCCAGGGCAAATAACACACACACACACACACACACACACACCTCCAGGGGAAATATCTCACGAGATTATTATGAGAACTTATTTAAAACTGTAGGCATCACCAGATCCCTGGGGACAGAGTTCAGTGCTCAGCAAACTGCATGTACTTATGAGGTAAACTTTGCCCCACACACACAAGCACACACACACACACACACACACACACACACACACACACACACTGTGCCGGGGCGGCTGATAAAGGTCCTACTGGACTGTACAAGGGAGCAGGAGGCCCCTAGGGGTAAATAATGACCAAAAAGAAGGTCCACTGAGACTGGACCGGACAATGAGAGCTTCTCCCTAAACCATATTAACTAAACAGTTACCAACTTGGAGCAGTATTTTTCCAGGTGCTTAAGTCCAAAAAAGTGTTTTGTGCAGGTTGAATCACATGGAGCTAAGCACTTTTTTTTTTTTTTTTTGCACCTGGGAGAATGCTGGCCTTAGTTTGTTGACAAAGGGGAATTGCATTAAAACCAACAAAGTTAGGCTACTCACATACGGTGATATTCTACAATCTGCTTAAATGTAAATAAGTGCTTAGTGCACTGAAATACTTGGAGCAAGACTTAAGCACCTGGGAGAATACCACCCATAATTAACAAGTATAGTTTCAGGATCCTTGATTCAGGATCCTTGATTCAGCTGAAAATAATGAACCAACAAAAAACTGCAACCAGACCTTCCTTCCTTCCAAATTATCCATAACTTACTAAATGGTTGCATCATGTTACAACAAATCTATCTTGAATTCGCAATTGAAGGCTTAGGCTGAAACTTGAATCTTTTTGAGTAAACTTCTTTTTCCGTTTTACACAAGAGGCAGCCTTGCAGAAGTGAAGGTATTTCCCAACAAAAACGGCTGAGAAAGTGAAGGCCACTTTCCCTTTTCTGCCGGGCCAATGTCTAGCCATCGACACAGTCACACCATTACACCACCTCCAAGGTCAGTTCAATACCCCACCTCAGGTGCAGTGTGGACATGCCGTTAGACCCCACCAAATAGAAATACCAGCAGCAGACACAGAAAATAATACTGTATGCAGACCCATCCCAACCCTAATAGCAAACATAAGGGCAGCAAGCTGGTACTGAGTGATATGCCTTATCATGGGAGATTAGTGTAACTACTGAAGCCGGCTGCAGAGTGTGATACAGGCCACTCTATGCTTACAGTAAAAAAGGTCCATCAAAATACAGTTGAGCCATATAATAATATTGACAAAGGATGGCATGTAACAAGGGGAAAGGCTTCGCAGAAAGCTTCACTTATGTCAAATAGATCACTAATTATATCCAAATGCTAGACTTCTATTCCTGACCTTGAAAGTGCACTTATGTTGAAAATAAAAAACAAAGAGCATTGGTGGCAAGACAGCCATATTTAATGCGACCTTGCTATAGTTGCAACATTTGTGTCTTTATTTCAAGGTTGAAGAGTTTACAGGTAGATAAACTATAGTGCTCCGCAGTACCTTTTGTTGTATTGCTACAACCTAGCTAGGAAGCACAATTTCCCCAACTTAGCCGGCGGAATTCCTTTGCAATAACCTCTACGAAATTAAAGTTTTGAAAATAAGCCAATGATTTACATTGCTACCATCAACAACTTTCAGTATACAATAATGTCACGTTAAACGTGTCCATTTGAACTACTGTCCTTGGATGCGGTATTTCGTTAGCATAGCTCTCGGTTCACTGCTGTTGTGCAAGCCCAGCTGATAAAATGGTGGACATAAAACTAGCTGGGTAAGCTACAACACAGCGCTCTAAGTGCTGGAATAAAAGTATGTTCATTTTTCATACCTTGTCTTGTAGTGGGTAATAAAGATCAGCGAATACTGCCAGTCCTGTAGTCGACTTACTCTTCTCAAAACAAAACAAAACACTGAACACTAAATGTTGGCTTTCATGATTTTATCAGTCGACAACCCCTCAGCTCACTGCGACGTCATGGACAGTGACGCAGCCAGCAGCAGCCTCCACCACCGCTATCGCATTCTGCACGTACACACGATGAGGGAGGGGGGAGAGCAAGGGAGGCTGCTAGGGCCCGGCTGGGTAGCAAGAAAAACTGCCGAGGCTTTCCAATGAAGACAGAGGGTCAGACAATTTCCTCATTACCGCCTCCAAGTTCCTTTCTCTACGATAACTAACATGCTTAAGCCACCACAAAGGCTTTGTTTGAAATGCTGAGCTGACTTTGTTGTGTAATGTAATCAGAAATAGATCAGATCTTCCCCTTCTTGTCCAGGAATGGACAGATAAGGTACCTTGATAATCAAACCAACATAAGACAACAGTTGTCCATATTGTGCCATTACTCACCATACTTTATCAGTCAAACCACATTATTACGGTACAACATATAATAATATTTGTCTTATATCACCTACGTTTTGTAGGCAAGATGATTCACATCAATCTGGGATTCAGCATTGAGTAACGTTATGTAATTTACCCGTCAAGATTTTGATACAGGCAACAACAACGTTACTAACATGCTTTCCCCCATCAATGCCAATGTAACGTTACTGAGCATGTGTGCCGAGTATCAAAAGTGATAACACCTCAGCTGGCCAAATGACAACAACAATGTAGAGCCACATGATTGTGAACAAATGTCTTCCTATGTGTAGTCACTCAACTGAACTAACCTATCATTAACATTAACTGAAATCCAATATGTAGATTCATCTGGTACATTATACACATTGAAAGAAAGAAAGAAATTTATGCTAATGCTAATATTTGCGTTTCCATCTCCACTTTCTCGGTAACGTTAGGAAAAAGACTGCCAACAATAACGTTACTTTGAACTGAGAAATGGATGCACAGACACAGATTAACGCTCACATTACCAAACGTTAACCGCAAAATCAACTTTTAAGGAATAACGTTATTTGGAAGAGATAAAACTCTGATTTAATACTGAACTATCGATTGCACAGCGCCAGGCACTAGAAGGTCGTATGTCGTTAGCCCACCTAGACAGACCAAGAACTTGTTGGGTTGGTTCAGCAAGCGTTTACACTACTAACGTTAGCCAAAAGCTAAACTATTTCTGGAGATGTTGTCAGCAACCAGCATCAGAATCCATTTTAAGACTAGTCAACCATCGACATTAACAAATCCCAATAACATTCCCAATCATTTTGAAATAAAATAGAAACTAGATAGAAGCATTATGTGAGCTATCGATAGTAGCTAACGTTAACGTGAGGCTATTAGCAAGGTAGCCCCAGCTAACGCAGTTCATTTTAAGCCCAATAAGTATGTAATATGTAATGCCGCTCATTTCTCAAATACTCAATAGCTTTGATCACTTACTTGGAGCCTTTACGTGACAGCTTGGATTTCGAGATCATCGGTTTTTTAGAGTTCGTGAGGATGAAGATGCGGCTACCGGCAAATTTACCCGGCACGTTCGATATCAGGCGTGGGACACCATGGAAAAATTCACGCAAGAGAGATACGTCATCACGTAACTTCCTTCCCACACCTCCCACCTGCTGAAAGCCACACAAACTCAATGCTGACACCTTGTGGATGAATTTTAGTAATTTCAATCCACTCCAGGTCCAAATTCAAAAACAAGTTGCTTTTATTTCTCAGTTCTCACAGTCACATTAAAAACAGAATAGGCCCATAACATGTTAATATGTAAAAGCAAAGATCATAGAATGCAGAACAACCCTCAACTCAACCCTCTCTGGTTATTGGAGCAGTATTCCATGATATTTGGCATTACGCACATAATGTACAGTACCATCACTCATTTATGCCCAGAATTCAAATGTAGCTGACTTAACAGTGTAAAAGTCCTGGGGGAATAAACTTTTTTCTGAGATGCTTCAGTTTGGCCATCAAATTGCAGAAACCCCTGAGTAATTTCAGTTAGCAAAAAGTATAATGAAGTTACAATTGGAAAGATGTTGCATGTCTCTGGCAGTGCATCTCAGGAGTGACTCTTAAGCAGAGAGGGGAGAGCAGTTCTGGAGATGGAGGCCTACTCATCTACACCAGTGATTCTCAAAGTGTGGTCCAGGGACCACTGGTGGTCCGCGAGCAAGCTAAAGTGGTCCGTGAGCTGATTACCAAAATAATATGTAAATTTTACCTGTGTCATTATTTGAAGGCCAAAGATTAGTTGTTCACTGAATATAAGAGGCAGACCTGCAATTTACTGTTTATTAAAGCATTTGAAGTGCCTACTCTATAAATTAATTGGTCAAAGGGTAGCAGCATGTGACTTAGTGAGGGGGCGCGATGGCAGTCGCTCATCACTCTGTGCAGTGATGTAAGATTACATCACCTCACTCATATGCAGTGAATGTGATTTGCCCAGCCAGTCAGGCCAGGCCTTCAGATATGAACCTGTAGGCTACTGTACTGTTCGTAACTCTTTCAAATGTCTCTCTCACTCAACCCCAGTGCTTGGTGTTGTCTTACCGAGCTGCCTCTATAACTGGGCTACATCTTCATCTTATAAGACTTATTTCCAATGAAGAAGCCTAATTCCACCACAAATCCATTGTATAGGCCTAATGCACTTTAAGATTGTGAATCAGCCATCTGCATTGTTGATTAATTATTACTTTGTTTATTTTGTCTTATATTAGTATGATTGTTATTTCCTATCGGGGCATTGCTGTAAACGAGCCTGAAGAGCTCAGTCAAGTCCCCCTGAATAAATAAATAAATAAATAAATAAATAAAATGGTTGATGATGATCTCAAACAAACCGAATAACAGCAAAGTTAGCAATGAAGGACACTAAAGAGACAGCAGGAAGTTCAGCACGCATCTGTAAAGGCCTCCCGTACTGTCATGGATAGAAAATCTAGGGACCCATTCTGACTACCTGCCAGTTAGACTGGTCTATACCCAGTCACATACTCACTCACAGTAAGTCCTTCATACCTTAATTGTTTATTAAGTAGGCCTATATCTTCCACTATCTTTTCACAAAAAAAAAATGCCAGGACTACAAATGTCATAAACCTGTTAAAACCCCTGACTTCTTACAGCAAACACACGAGGGCGCTTCATGTATTTTTATGTTTTTTTTCTATCGCGAGAATAGTGAGGGGCTACGTCAGCGGGCCACGCACAGCATTTTGGTGGAAGTGGAGACGTCCATAAAGTCTATGTGGCATTCATAAGGAATGCTTACTATACTGATTTGATTTAATTTCAGTATGTTAAACCATTAGTTCAGTGATTAGAAATACCTCTGTTGTAGTCAATCAGCTGCCAAATAAGCAGGTCTACAGTTTGAGAAGATGTCGGCGTCCGAAGGCAACAAAAACACGAACACGGAACCGTGGGGAGGTTTTGATGACAACCTCATCCAGGTAGGCTAACGTTGTCATTTCGCCTCTTGCTTAGTTTGATTGTGTTTGTCATGACAGTTTAACGTCTTCTTCACAGTCTTGCACGTCAATTTTCCATTGACATTTTGAAGCAAAACTGAAATCCCAACGTCAATTTCAGACTAATTGGCAAGCGTTGTTGTTAGCCAGCTAGCTTGCTAATGTCAGGTAGATTGTGGGACAGTTTTAATCTGAAGTGAAACGTACCTGTTTTACCTGCTTCTAGAAGTGCACTTACGAGGTAGTCTACTTGACAGTTATGTTGTTTATGTAAGATATGATGTGCTCGCCAGTATGTGCTGCTGTGCTTGTTGGAAGAACACTTTCATATTAGGCATACATGATGTTATGTTATGTGTTGGTCCTGTTTAGATGTTGTGATGCCATAACGTTAGTACTGTTGTTAGTAATGCTGTCCCAGTCTATGAGCTACTGTGGTCACATCAGTAGTGATAATGCTATGTGAGTAACGTTAACTTATTTGTGATATCTGAGTGTGGTTGTACAGAGCCCCTAAAAGCACATTGAAAAATGTTTTTGTTTCTGATGTGCACCTAACGTTACCACTTTCAGGTGTGCAGCAGAAATATTTGATTCTTTTCTTTACATCTTCCTTTGGGGGTTCTGTATGATTACCCCTCTCTGTGCATTAAAGCTGGGGTTCTAAAACTTTATTGGGCCGGGAACTCGTCATGGAACAGAACCTTTTTCAAGGACCCCTCTTGATTGCAATAAAATGTATAGACATTTGTTCTTGCAGATGCAACAGTTTTAAATAGGAAAGTTATAGAGTGATTTTCTGTAGGCTTTCTATTTTTAAAATGTGTTTTGTTTGTATTTCTGTCCCTATAAGACAAGTTTATATTTTGTACTAACAAACTTTTTCACGGATCCCCTGGCAATGTGCCGCGGTCCCCAGTTTGAGAACCAATGCATTAAAGAAATACCATGTCTATATGTAACGGGTGCTCGGCTAGCTGGCGGTAATACATGTAAATCCTCACAACCAAATTACTTGGGCGTTTCTAACTGCTGAGTTGGAAGCCTGGGCTTTTAGCTCAGCGGTTAGAGCGTCCGACTCCCATTCCGGGGGTTTGTTGTAGCTGGTGGGGTGGCGAGCGGGCGCGGTGCGGACCTAACTGCGTTTCTAATTGCCGTTCTGCTGTCTCACAGGGCAGCGGTTCTGCGGTGATCGACATGGAGAACATGGACGACACGTCCGGCTCCAGCTTCGAGGACATGGGGGAGATGCACCAGCGCATGCGGGAGGAGGAGGAGGTGACGGAGGAGGCGGCAGCGACCGAGGAGGAAGGAGGAGAGGACGGGGAGTTCCTGGGCATGAAGGGGATCAAGGGACAGCTGGGCAGACAGGTGGCAGACGAGGTGAGCAAAGATCATGGAATACTACTGAGCAAGATGAGTGTTTCTCAAAGTCGAGAATGCTTCCTAGGGTAGAACACTCCTTGGAAGTCGTACACTTCAAAGATGAGGTTCCATCAGTGCATCCTTGAAAAATCTATGAATAAAGGCCTCTGTCCTCGCTAGAATTAAGAAGGATTCTTGACATTGGAACAGTACTTGGCGACAGACAGTGACGTGAAATGCTCGAAAAAGCAGCCTTCCAAGCATGCTTCCTCGACTTTGAGAAACACTCGATATGAGCAAACTGGAATACTTCCTGTCTGCATAAATGCTTTGCATCACAATATGGAAAGATTCTTTAAAGTTCTCTCAGCAAATGAGAGCTCGGCTGAGTCTGCATAAAGGGGGATTTTGCCCAGGCTCTCCCCCTTGCAAAAATAGAACCAGGAACTTAAAAGGATCCCCGGTTAGTTGGGCATGTTAGCGTTATAAGACTAGCATTGGTGTCAACTTTAATTGACGTTATTCAAAAACATTAAAAATACGACGGTGGCAGACGAGGTGAGCAAAGATCACGGAATACTGAGCAAGAAATGAGCAAGCTGGAATACACACAGACCTCTTCCTTTTTTGAGGTCAGTGGGAATACTTCCTGTCTGCATAAATGCATTACATCACAATATGTTGTTTTCCTCCTCAGGTATGGAGAGCAGGCAAACGTCAGGCCTCTAAGGCCTTTAACCTGTACGCCAACATAGACATACTCAGACCCTACTTCGATGTGGAGCCAATTCAAGTCCGCAACAGGTGAGATTCCCACCTGTGCATTTATACTGTGTAGAGACTTCAAGTGAGATTCCCACTTGTGCATTTTTACTGAGTGGGGGCTTTCTTGATGTCTCAAATGGCTCATAAGGCATGTCAATAAGAATGACTAAAGGTAGTAAAAATGCTTTGGCGTTATCTGTTTTTGAGTGCCTTTGGTGTTATTCAGGGGTCCCCTTATCCCGATTGTTGCACAACCAGCCTAAAATTTTTCAATATTCAGTTAGATTGTAACCTTGCACTGTGTCATGAATGCAACATGACGACACATACACTATTGATGCCAGAACCACTTTTAAAGTGGGGGGAATGAGGAAGCTGATGGGGGTTAGGGGTTCTCCCCCCGAGACAATTTACAAGGTTGTAGAGGCTAAATACGGGTAGTGTTTTTTGCTCCTGGCTGGCTCGCCAAAAAAATAGGGCCCTAGACTGAACTTTATTGATCCCTTGGAATATATCTCCTTCAGGGAAATTCAAGATTCCAATAGCTCAGGACATTCACTCACACACACACACACACACCACACACACACACATTAAACACTATAAACACTACCCCCATGTATTTGTGTGATGTGTGTATCTAATATTTACTTGTATGCTAACCATGACCTCACTCTCTATCTGTTCTGTTCAGGCTTATCGAGTCGCTGATTCCTGTCAAAATGATCAACTTCCCTCAGGTGACATTTTTTAACAACTCTCTGGCAGTTTTGGAGTGACAGCATTTATTTTGTGTTCAATTTCAGTGGTTGTCAGAACGCTAGAAGTTAATAATGTTCAGTCAAGTCAAGATTAAAACAAAAATAATCATACAGTAATACCCCAATTAATAGGAAAATAAATGATCAAGATCATATGTATGTTATGGGTATGTGGGTTAATGTTGATTACAGTATGTGTGTCTGACAGAAAGCGTCAGAGGATCCGTACAGGCCCATAATATTATTGTGTGTGTGTGTGTGTGTGTGTGTGTGTGTGTTCCAGAAAGTGGCGGGCGAACTGTACGGGCCCATGATGCTGGTGTTTACCCTGGTGGCCATCCTCCTGCACGGCATGAAGACCTCGGGAACCGTTATTGTGAGACACTCACCTGTCTATTCACTTGCCCTTACCTGTGCACTCACCTGTCCTTATCTGTGTCATTCAGAGTTGTGGATGAAGATAATGAAGTGATTATTTAGAGTTTAGGTCCAGAAGATGATCAGATGATCAAAAAAAGATTGGGCTTGTGAAGTCATCTCCTGTATAGTATGTCAACCCAGATAATTTCTGCTGTTCTGGTCCCTCTAGTGGTGGAGTTGTGAATAGCACTCCCTGCAGAAGCTATGGCCTCATGCTGTAGCTGAGTGTTATTATTAGTGCGGTCTTTACAGTAGCTCTCAACAATGGCGTAAACATTTCTCTCCCTCTCATCTTCCTCATCTTCCCTGCTCAGCTCTCTGGTCTTGTCTAGTCTATTGTCTTATACTCACTGAGGGTCTCTCTCTGCAGTGCTCAAACATGAAAATTGAGAGTTTGGTCTCTCAACACAATTGACACCATCTGTTTTATTTGTCATCATGGTTTTCCTTTTAATATGAAATATTGACCGCCTGTCTTGAGTGTCCTTCTTAAACTCATGGACACAATCATCATGTACTGTAGCCTAGTGAAAATAAATTTGCTCAGCCTGTACGTCTAGTAGGAAGCCATAGGGAATCTGATTGGATGGCGCCGTTGGCGTCGTTTGACTGTGTATCTGTATGTGTGTGACTGGGTATCTGTGTGTGTGACTGTGCATACAGTATTTGTGTGTGACCGTATCTGTGTGTGTGTGTTCTCCTGTGCACAGAGAGAGGGCACTCTGATGGGCACGGCCATTGGCACGTGTTTCGGCTACTGGCTGGGTGTGTCAGCCTTCATCTATTTCCTGGCGTACCTGTGCAACGCCCAGATCACCATGCTGCAGATGCTATCGCTACTGGTGAGTCTCTCTCCCTCCCTCCCTCTCACTCTTTTTTTTCCTCTCTTTTTCTATCTTCCTCTCCTTTCTATCTGTCTCTCTCTCTAGCTTTCGCCACCTTTCTGTCTCTCTCTCCTTCTCTCTCTAGCTTTCACCACCTTTCTGTCTCTCTGTCTGCCCTCTCTCTTTCTTTCTGTTCCTCTCTCTCTCTCTCTCTCTCTCTCTCTGCGGATGCCATGACTTGAGCAGTGTTGAGTTGAAGCACATGAGCTCTCTGTGTGTGTGTCAGCAGTATCCATATCCCACAGAGCACCAAGGTCACCCGGAACTCTTCCGGAAGATTCCGCTTCAACCCCTCCCACAGTATCAGCTGATTGATAGTGTTACTGGCCCAAGACATTCCGCTGGGTGGAGGCTTTTTTTTTTTTTTAAGATATTTTGGGGGCTTTTTCCATCTTTATTGGACAGGACAGTGTAAGAGACAGGAAATGAGTGGGAGAGCGAGACGGGGAGGGATCGGGAAAATGACCACAGGTCGGAATCGAACCTGGGTCCCCGGATTTATGGTATGGCGCCTTCGCCAACTGAGTCACGACGCCCTGGGTGGAAGGTTTTTATAATGCTACTCTCTCGGCCCCTATAAACAGTGTAACGGACACACACACACACACACACACACTTTATAATGCTACTCTCTCGGCCCCTATAAACAGTGTAACGGCTCTGTACCTATTGCAGAGAGCAACATTTCTATCCAATGAGGTTTGGACTGCTGTACAGTTAGTCAAGTCAAGTCATTTTATTTACAGTATATAGCACATTTAAAAACAACAGGAGTTGACCCAAAGTGCTTTACAATATGAGACAAAAAAAGGCAAAGGCAAAGCAAGACAATGTAGAAAACAAATACGAAACAATAGTCATAAAAGCCAAGAATTTAAAAGTCATAAAAGGCACTAAGCTAAGCCAGAAAAATGTCAATAATAAAGAATATAAATTAGAAAAGATAACACTGTTAAAAAATAAATAAATAAAGTTGAGCTTGGCATCTCTAGACAAGTGTTTCTCAAACTTTTTCAAGGACCAAGGACCACTTTGTTCAACTTTTTTTTTCCAGGGACCACCTGCCCCCACACCCCCTCCTAGAGTTACTCTTTACCCTTTGACCCCCATCCCACCCCACCCACATGTTCTCACACACAGGAACATTCTTTAAAAGAGGCCTAGTTTTTTGGAACAACAACTGAACAAGAACCAGTATGTTTTGAAATATATAAATCCCCTCACAGACACTGGTGGTCCCTGGACCACACTTTGGGAACCACTGGACTACTAGACCAATGTTAAGCTGTGTTGAGGGTTTGTGTGTTCCAGTATCTATTACTGGTCAGTGTTGTGTTCCAGTGTTTCTGACTGGTCAGTGTTGTGTTCCAGTGTTTCTGACTGGTCAGTGTTGTGTTCCAGTGTTTCTGACTGGTCAGTGTTGTGTTCCAGTGTTTCTGACTGGTCAGTGTTGTGTTCCAGTGTTTCTGACTGGTCAGTGTTGTGTTCCAGTGTTTCTGACTGGTCAGTGTTGTGTTGCCAGGGTTACGGGCTGTTTGGTCACTGTGTGGTCCTCTTCGTCACCTACAACGTCCACTTCCACTCCCTCTTCTACCTCCTCTGGCTCATCATAGGAGGCCTCTCCACACTGCGCATGGTGAGTTGAGTACACACACACACACACACACACACTTGACGCACGCGCGCACATTCTCTCTCTCTCTCTCTCTTTCTCTCGCACACTCTCACACACTCACACACACACACACACACACACACACACACACACACACACACACACACACACACGTCAACGTCCAGGTTTTTAGAATGTTGCAGCCTGTCTCGTTGCAGATCTTCGGTCTG
>JAODXP020000006.1:23210323-23217823 GCA_027497455.2 Sardinella longiceps
GTGTCATTTTTGACGGCTTACATTAAGTTTGTTGTAGGCTACAGCATTTCTTTGGCACTTTTTTTTTATTTATTTTTTTACCTTCATCCTTTACAGTATTTCTTTGCCACTTTTTCTTTTATCTTCATCCCAATTAAGCTTTCAAGATAGAACAGTAACTTGCACTACAAATGACCCTCCTCTAAATAGCTCACGCCTTAGTAATACTGCTAGACCTGACTAATCATACGGGATGCGGGCACATCTCACACCGCCTTAAAGATGTGTTGATGTTCACTTGTTACATCCATAGCTCTTGGCTCAGTACGTCGACCTCCTCTCCTGACATGAAAAAGACGCACCACCACAATAAATTTCATCCTGCCTCCGAGTCTGCTGGCGTTATTACACGTGCGCAGGAACGTGAGCATTCTGTGGAGATATCGACGGACAACATCGATGTGCAAATAGGAGACTGTGAAACGTGCAACAATATTAAACCGGGTAAAATCATGTCGGGGTGACATTGGGAGCAGGGTGTCCATAGTAACCGACACCTGCAACTGAGGAAAACAAACGATCATCTTTGCTTCCCTCAATGCCGCAAAGCCAGCCTCAAGAGCCCAGGCATGTCAAGCTCAGTGGCCGCCTGCTGTACCCATTACGGAGCAGAGCGGATTTTTAAAGGACCGAGGATGAAGTATTTGCCCAGCTAAGTTAATTCTTGGTGGGTGTAGCAGCGGGTCTTGGGATTGGCTTGATTATAATCTGCCATTGTAATCTTTCTTTGGCTAATTCACGGCTAGGTAGCTAGCTGTCTTCGCGAATTGTGCAGAATTTAGTGCTTGTGTCAGGGAATCGTGCGAGCCAGGAGAACAGTTTCACCGACGCAACTTTGAACATGTAGCTGAGACTTGTAGCATAAAATGCAAACGGTAATGTGACTGTTTTTAATGTTAGTTAACAGAAGGAAGTTGTCTTATTAGCCAAGGGATTGCCTTTTTATTAGCCCGTGTGTCGACGTTACATTATTGTAGCATTTTCTTCACGTTGACTTGGAAGGTAAACTCAAGTTTCCCATCACTGTAACTGACCTAATGTAACGGAGGTCTGCTAACGTGTTGGAAGATTGAGTAGCTAATGTCAGTTCGATGCTTCTACCACACATTTACCCGATGACATAATGTTTGAATAGCCACTTCAGAAAAGCAGCAATATTTAACATATACTGTATATTTGATGATGTTTCCGTGCATACGTCTTAAATTGTCGTTGGCTTATTTATCACGTTAACTTTGCTCTCAGTCGGCCCCGCTAGGTCTAGGACTATTGCAAACATGCTACCAGGCTCTATACAAATAACGGGAGAGACTCTTTCTGGAGCCGAGGTGAAAGATATCTGCGACAGTCTAAAAGAAAACACGGTGCGACTGTTATCCGTGAGAGGCTGCCAATTTTCAGACCGGGACTTTGGGCGGGTGTGTCGCGGAGTGGCCGAGTCACATTCCCTGGCGCAGCTCAACCTCAACCTCGGCGTGGTGTCCAGCATCACTCGGACAAAGCAGCTGGCAGATGCCCTCAAGACCAACAGATCGATCCAAACACTGTTGTAAGTAACATTATCTGTACATCTGATTAATAATTACCGTTAGTTATTGACTCTTTCATTCACCCAGATATTCATTACATGGATGTTTCCAAGCGGAAAGCGGCTGTCAGACGAGACAACTGTCATATTTAGGCTACACAATTTTGAAAATGCCGCAATTCTGACCTGACATTTAGCCTTATGATGTAGGAGGGTGTGAGTGGGGGGAGAAAACGGAAAGAGCCGACTGCTTAAAATGTTCTCTTGCCCGGTTGTATTGACATAGCCTACCTCTGCACATCAGAGACGGGCTAAAAACCACCACGTTGTCGCCGGTTCCCTGGAGAGATGGATGATTGTCCCTCTGGGATAGCGAGCTCATTCTAATGTCTAGACCGATAGGCTACCCAGAGCGCTCACGATTATTTAATTATTAGCTCAGTGAAGTGGAACCATGTAACCAGAATGATCCATTTAAACAGAACTGGGACACAACTCCGCTGGGAAAAGATTTTAAAAGGCCTGCCTTTGGGTGTTCCTCTCTCTCTCTCTCTCTGTGTGTGTGTGTGTGTGTGTGTGTGTGTGTGTGTGTGTGTGTGTGTGTGTGTGTTTCTTTCTGACACGTAGCCTGCATGGTAGCCCACTGCTGGACGCAGGTCTGGTGTCTTTGAACACAGCATTGTCTACTCACCCATCGCTGGTGTCCCTGGACCTTGGAGACTGTATGCTGGGAGATGAGGCAGTGCGATTGATCTGTGGAATGCTGCCACCCGACGGAGCCAAATCTGGTATCAAACACCTTTTCTTCTTCACCAATATCAAAGGCCTGTAATGTTGAGCCTTTAGGTCTTTGGTATTTTTTGCCCTCAACAGTGCCTTTTACGCAGTGCTGCCATCAAGGCACTATTCCCTCAAATCTATGGTTAGGGTGAAGGTCAGGGGGTGACGTAGAGTTTCCTGGGAAGTGCCATTGAGGGCAAAAAACACCATCGAGCAAGGCTGTATACAAGACCTCTACTGAGACTGTGGTGTGCTGTTGATTTGATAGGAAAAAAGAGAGAATGGAGAATACAAGTATAATGTTTCTTCACACTGCTGTACTGTGCTGTAATGTACTGTATCCATAGCCTGACATAGCCCGCCCATATTACTACTGTTCATCCGTATTCATGGTCTGGAGACAGTCTTCTGGGGAGGGTTTAGCTCGTTAACAAACAACCGACCAATCAGAGAGGCTGATTGGGCGAGCTGTCTAATCGTTTCAAACCAGCGGTGGTCTGGAGGTTCTTTAACCTGAAGTGATTATAGGGCGGGAAGAGTGCACTCAGCTCTGGTTTGAAGCGATTGGACAGCTCGCTCAATCAGCCTCGCTGATTTGTCGGTTTTTTGTTAACAGACTAAACCCTCCCCAGAAGACCGTCTGCAGACCATGAATATGGATGAACAGTAGTATTATGGGCAGGCTATGTCAGGCTACTGTAATGTACCCATTGGTCTTGTGTTCGGTGTGTCCCTGCAGGTCTGAGGGAGCTGACTCTGAGTGCTAACCCGGCCATCACCACCAAAGGCTGGGCTCGACTGGCAGTGGCCGTGGCACACAGCTCCCAGCTCAGAGTCCTCAACCTGGACTATAACCCACTAGGTGAGTCCCACCAAAGTCTTTCTAAGGCAAGTCACGTCACTTTGTCACTTTGTCACTTTGTTGGATACTCCTTCAGGCAGCTATTTGGGCTATAATTGCAGTGCAGAATGGTTGGGTGGTGGTTTACAACATGGCGGAGATGAGTTGGCTAAACTCTCCCTCTATTGTATATAGCTCTGGGTCTCTGGGGCTCATGGGGGGGGGGGGCACCAGCTGGAACTGACTCTGCGAGGGAAGAGAAGTGAGTGTGTGTGTGTGTGTGTGTGTGTGTGTGTGTGTGTGTGTGTGTGTGGCTGGAAGTGACTCTGAGAGGGAAGGGAAAAGGGAGCAGGTCTCTTAGACACCACAGCATCTGTCTAATTTATAATGCAGTGGAGGGGTCAGGTGTGAAACTCTAGGCCAGCCTGAGTCACTGTAAGAGTGTGTGTGTGTGTGTGTGTGTGTGTGTGTGTGTGTGTCCATGACCTGCTGCTAGAAGTCATCTAGTGTGTTGAGATACTAGCTGTGTGAGGTGTGTGTGTGTGTGTGTGTGTGTGTGTGTGTGTGTGTGTGTGTGTGTGTCGAGCAGGTGTTAGTTTCCCTCCATGGGATGGACTGCAGTGGACAGACGGACCTGTGTCCTAGCAGGGCTATTTTTACACAGACAGGCAGACACGAGTCGAGTTGGCTACAGTAGCTATACGTTATCACTGATAAACAGAGCTGTGTTGGTTGCAATGCAGTTTCCCAAAGCCAATTAGCCAAGATGCTAACTGGTTAGCCACTATGCTTTTGTGAAACAGATGCCTGGTCAGTAGTAGGGCTGTGTTGTCTGGTGACCATGTAAGGTCCCTGTGGCTCCTGTGGGTGTGTGTTTGGACACTCACTCGTCTGTCTGTCTGTGGGTGTGTGATTGGAAACTCACTCGTCTGTCTGTCTGTCTGTCTGTCTCTCTGTCTGTGGCCGTATGATTGGACCGGACGCTCACTCGTCTGTCGGTCCCCCTGTGACCATCTGATTGGACCCTCACTATGATTGGAGACTCACTCATCTGTTTGTCTGTCTGTCTGTCTGTCTGTCTGTTTTTGACTGTGTGATTGGACACCCACTTGTCTGTCTGTGGGCATGTGATAGGACAGTCACTCATCTATCTGTCTGTCTGTGGCCGTGTGATTGGACACTTTCCAGTCTGTCTGTCCGTCTGTGGCCGTGTGATTGGACACTTGCCTGTCTGTCTGTCTGTCTGTCTGCCTGCCTGCCTGTTCGCATGGCTGCACAGAGCTGATGGCCGTCCACAGTGGAGCCACCACAGACCCCAATGCTCAGACGTGTCTGTCTAGCAACCAGCAGCAGCAGCAGTAGCAGCAACAGTAGCAGTAGTACTCTTCAGAGAATACACATCAGCCAGGCTTCAGGATAGGGGCACAGGCAAGGGCAGGAAGAAGGGAGGGAGGGAGGGAGGAAGGAAGAAGAAAAGAGAGGGGAAGGGGGGTAGATGCACAGTTTGAGAGTGAAAGAGAGGGAAGATGCACAGTAAAGAGAGAGAAAGAGAAAGAAAGACCGCAAGGGAGAAAGACAGATAGCTAGAGAGAGAGAGAGGGTAGATGCACTGTATTCTGGTGTTTATATCTAAACAGGGTTCGTACGGGTGCTTAAAAACCTTGAAAATGCTTAGATTTTAATGTGGTGTTTTCAAGGTTTGGAATGTGCTTGGTTTTTGCCACAATCCTTGATAATGCTTGAAATTGTAAATCTATTTCCTCTGCACAAATGTTCACTTAATAGTCGTTCGCGTTGTGGATCGAATAAAATGATGATCATATATGAAGAGTGCTCCACTTTTTGGTTCTGATCAGAGCGCGAGTGACCATGAACACGCCCCTTCAAAAGTTGCGAGTAGTCTTGTGATGGTGCATGTCAATGTTACTGAATGTTAGTGGTAAGTTAACAACTTGACATGGAGAGTAATTTTCACTGGCACTTGCACTCCTTTTTCATCATTAATGTAGGCTAGTAGATAAGAATCACATATGTATACAACCAAATGCTGGCTGTTTATATTTATATGAATATAAATTGAGATCGCTAGGTCAGCGTTGGCTGAGATAATGCGTCCGTAGCCTATTTGCGCTAATCAACAATAACATGTCTGTAACGGAGACAACCCTTAACAATTTTTCAAACATGTAGCCTAGTGTAGCCAACTTATACAGCAGAGTGTTCCTATTTATATGCCTAGCCTCTGTTACTGAAAGCGTTTGATTGTGTGAGTAGACCGTATTCGTTGAAATAGCATGTGTGCGCGCCGCACTCCAGTCGGTGGAGTGCGCATACGACCACACGATAACGTTACACAAAGTGAATAAAGAAAAAAAGTCGCGTTTCTCTTGTAAGCATATGGCCTTCAGTTTTGACAATCACTCATTGACAATAGTTGGCTAACTCTGTCCCACTGCTAAATATCAGATGTGTTTCAAACTTTCTGTTCTTTAGGCTTATCTGAGAATGGAATATATAGCAGGATGGTTAATGTGGGAAGTAGTTAGACCAATCAGTCATTTTAAGTAGCCTAAGTGACTGATTTCTCATGGAAAGTGTTCAGAGCACTGTTTGACAAAAGACAATTTTTTGAGTGGCAGTGGCAGATATAGCCTATGATAACAATGCACCTATAGGCTAATTTCAATTTGGAGATTTTGATATAGCCTACTAATTTGAGTTTTCTTAGGGCATTGGCTATTTGTGGTAAAAAGTATTTAGTCTCTGTATCCATCCACTTCTTGCAGAAGTTTTATAAATTTATAGGATTAATTGACCTAGGATGTGTTGGCTACATTGTATTAGGCAGAAAAAATATTATAAACTATGGACTGTATGACAAGGCTGTATGATTAATTTCTTTTGTAGTATCTAGTCTTGTTTTGCTTTTAGGTGACAGAATGAGCTGTAAAAATGAGTGTTGCTCATTGTTACATGCAAAGTTGTGGCCCCATGCTCTGTAGTACAGTATGCTTCGCCAGTATGCTTAATACTGTAAGCAGCTACATCAAGCAAAGCACACTGGAGGTGGTGCCTGCGCGTTGGCGTTAGGGTGATAGTCAGATAGTTTCTGGCCCTCTGATCTTTGGCAAACATTTGAGCAGTTGCCTATTTAGCTCCATCACTATAAACAAACTCAACAAACCTGCCAGATATGCGTCAAATATTAGCCTGGGAGTTCCCATGCTCCTTTGTGCGCTTATTTCATTTCACTCTGCAAAGCACTGTGGTGACCATGGCCAATTTTCTTTCCTGCTTTCAGTATCCAATCACAGAACAAAAAGGGACTAGCATGGCCCTCGATTGCATTTTACGTCACGTGGTGGCTCTGGTATTGGCTCTGAGCTATGTACAAACGCTATGATAGACATTCGTAGCGCCCAATAAACGGCTCTGGACAACGGTAAACGACGCTTCCGCTACGAGAAAAGCAATAGATGGGTCTCCAGACTAAATATCACTTGTGATTTTAGTTTGCCATTCGCCAGGCTAGTGAAATATAGGTGCTGGGAAAGTTTGAAAATTGACCATGAATGTGCTTGAAAAATGCTTGAATTTCATATTGAAAAAGGTGTACGAACCCTGTATAAAGCATTGTAACTGCACAGACACACAGGGGGTTAGAGAGAGGGGGTAGATGCACAGTCAGTGGTGCCCATCTGTCCCTGTGTGCGTCTGATGCCACCTCTCTCAGTGCCCAATGCCCTTTGCCCTCTTGTCCAGTGGCGTGGCCGCTCTCTGTAGCTCTGGTGCCCATCTCTCTCTCTGTGCCCAATGCCCTTTGCCCTCATATCCAGTGGCGTGGCCGCTCTCTGTAGCTCTGGTGCCCATCTCTCTCTCTCTGCCAATGCCCTTGCCCTCATGTCCAGTGGTGCCCACTGTCTGTGTGCGTCTGATGCCATCTCTCTCTCAGTGCCCAATGCCCTTTGCCCTCTCGTCCAGTGGTGCCCGCTCTCTGTAGCTCTGGTGCCATCTCTCTCTCCGTGCCAAATGCCCTTGCCCTCATGTCCAGTGGCGTGGCCCCTGCATTCTGCTGAGCCCTGTGAAACACAGGAGATCTGAAGCAGTTCTGCAGACGCTGCAGTTTCAGGTGTGGAGTGACCCGTCACCTACATCGATCTCTCTCTCTCTAAGCTTGCCTCCGAAGGCCAACTCAGCACTGAGATGTTTTACCCAACGTCAGAGAATGAGCTGGATAGAGAGAATTCAGTTCACTTCAGTTCCTTTCGAATTCTACTGCTCCAATAAGCACTCAGATGGGTCTCAGTTCCTT
>JAODXP020000006.1:23222823-23242712 GCA_027497455.2 Sardinella longiceps
GTTTTTGAGTCGACCCATTCATAGGCTCCTCTCCTGTAGGGCAGAAAGTTCCAAAAACACTAGATGGGCAAACAAACAAACAAACAAACAAACATAGAAACAACAGTCCAACTTCCCTCTTTCCCTCTCCCTCTGTCTGAATGCTAATGTCCCCTAATATATGTGCACTAAGCCCTGAGCCCTTAAAGACTTTAGGGGAAATCTGGAGTGAATCAACCCATGGAAGTCACAGAGTTCTATCAGCTGGAAAAAAGAATGCAAAATAATTTAATGCATCATAGACCGGATAGTGAACAAGAAGCCAAGACTAACTGAATGGCGTGTAGCCAGAACCGTTCTCATTGCACTTGGGTCTCGAACTTGCCACTGTCAACTACAGCTAACCTACGGCATGGGAGTCCAACGCTCTAATCACTGAGCTAAAAGCCCCGACTTCCAACTCAGCAGTTAGAAGCAGTTCTTGAATCATTGGGTTGTGAGGATTTACATATACTGCCGCCAGGTAGACAAGCTAGTTGGGATCCGTTACAGGGGCATAGAAGCTCACTTTCAGTTTCATTTTCATATGCCCCCATTCAGCTAATGTTCGTTGCTGGTGTGCTATTCTGTCTCTGTTGAGTGAAATAGTCTCATGGTTTCTCCTCCAGAAAGCACCTAGTGATCTGGAACAGCAGGACTATGGGTTGACTCACTGCAGATGTTTCCCTAGTAACCCTACAGTCACACTAGCTGCAAATCCAAGCGACTCAGATCGCCGAGCTGTCGCAGAGGAGGCTTAAACAGGGCTGTGATTGGTTGGTAGCATGTTGCTAACTTAGGTACTTGGTAGAAACATTGTACATCAACACAGAGGTATTTTCTGGGTATAAAACCAATATTTTCAGATTTAGTAAGTATCATTTCTAGTGTCAATTTTCAATATATAAAGTCATAAAATCCCAAACTTTTTAGTTTGTGCCCAAATTTGAAATCGTTGTCGTTAGCAGCGCCTTTTTAACATTTTTAGATGCTTCTGTTCAGAGTACCTCGTCATGCATGGCTTCACTCGCATTGGCTATCGTCAAGTCGCATCGCTCCACATTTGCATAAAATAGACTTAAAGTCTCTCCTGGGCCCGCCCACCGGGTGACTTGTCGCTAGTCGCTTGCTCAAAGCTTGCTCTCATTGAAAATGAATAGAAACCGGTCGCTAGTCGCCCAAGTCGCTAGTCGCTAATGTGACTAGGGTAATGCTTTAAGGGTTCAGTGTTGAAGGCTAAGGGGAGACATAAGGATTCTGCCCTTCTCTTTCTCTGTGTGTGTGTGTGTGTGTGTGTGTGTGTGTGTGTGTGTGTGTGTGTGTGTGTGTGTGTGTGTGAGAAGGCTTGGCTTGTAGCTGGCAGCTAGAGGCCTAGAGGCCTTGGATCTGGTCTTGTCTTGTGCCCCGTAAAGTGGAGTTGTTGTCTTAGCGATAGCTTAGCAACATGTTTGTAGAGAGGACTGCCATGACTGCAGCCTGAGAATATAAACAGCCCCACTACAGGCTGGTATTATAGCATTAAATATTATAAGAAGAATTAAAACATATTGGCCAACTCGAAAAGTTCTCTGATCTTATTCAGAAGAACCATTAGAGGTATTTTGTATCATGTTATACACAGTTTTTAGTCTTTAAACTATAAAAAAAGCACTTTTAACCAAGTGAAGTTGCAATACTGTTGTTTTTAGCAGGCAGTGAATAAGAAGCGTTTGCTAAGCTAAGAGTGATGCTCTACTTTACAGCACTTCCTCTACTCTCCTCTCCTCCCTTTGGATTTGATGTATTATGAAGTTTTGCGGTGGACAAGTGTGTGTGTGTGTGTGCGTGTGTGTGTGTGTGTGTCGTCTGACCTGTCAATCACAGATGTGCCCCCGCTGTCTCTGGCCCCTCCCACCCTGTCTAGACTCGTCTGGCCGTCACGTGGTCCTGCTCACCTCGGGACTAGGAGACAGCCGATTGGCTGAGACAGAGATGTGACCACACCCCCTCCCAATCCCCGGGGGGGTCGTCGTCACGGTAGCGCTTTCTTTGCACTGCTCGCTCGGCTGCTGAATGACCTCACCTGTCCACTGCATGACCTGTAGCGGTGATGTCATGCTGGCCACGCCCCCAGAGGCCTCTGGTCTCCATGGCGACGCGACACTGTAGGCACGGTAACCCTCAGACACACCAAGTGACTTAGAGCTCCACTGGGAAGTGAAGAGTTCATTTCCCATATATGGCAGTGTATGTATAATATAATAGTAATATATAATGTATTTAAACAATGATTGCAGTTACATGCACATGAAAAATCCGTTTAGAGAGATTCCGAGGTGTATTCTATAGAACAGTATCCAAGGAGATGCATTGATAGACTCCAACTGAAATGGAATATTGGGTTAAATAATCAGATTCTTCATGTCCATGTAACCACACTCAATGTAAGCAGTGATGGTGTGCTATGATAGAGTGGCTTCATAGGACTGTAATGGTGGCCTGGTACTGTAGTTCTTTAAATAAATAAACCTGTTAAATAAATAAATAAAATCTGTTTACATCTTTCTAAAACATGTTGGTTTCTTTTTTTATTATTATTATTATTTCTTGAACAAAAACAGGAAGTGAGTTTTGAGTTTTGCCTAGTCATTCAGTGGCCAGTGAAGCTGTAATGCTTTGGCTGCAGAGTGGACAGCTTCATTCATGCACACAAACACTGACTGACTCTGAATGCCCTCCCTGAACCCAGCAAAGTCCTGAACCTCTTAAAATCTATACCTGATTCACCCAATCATGAGGAGGGTCAATCCCCGCTCTCTCTGCCTGCCTGTCAGGGCTGAGGGCTTAAGGTGGACATTGGGAGCCAGTCATTGTCTGTGTGTGCCAGTCAGCATGGCTGCTTGCAATCCCCTGATTCACCAGCAGATGGAGCTGCAGGTCTCCTCTCCTCTCCTCTCCTGCTGCTCTGCTGGTGCCTTTGCTCACACACACGTGCAGCTGCTGGAGTTAAAGAGTTTATAACTCTGAGCTCTACTAGCTTCTCCTGCTGCGCTCTCTCTCTCTCTCTCTCTCTCTCTCTCTCCCTCTCTCTCTCTCTCCTTCTCTCCACCCCCCTTCCCCCCTCTCTCTCTCTTCTTCTCTCCACCCCTCCCTCCCCTCCTCTTTTTCTCTCTCTCTCTCTCTCTCTCTCTCTCTCTCTCTCTCTCTCTCTCTCTCTCGTCGCCCACCACAGGGCCCTCCATGCTGAATCCAGGCCAGTGCTTTATGTAGGCGCGCTGGCATGCTTCTCTCTCTCTCACACACACACACACAGACACAGACACACACACACATCCCAGTTCTCTCCAAACACCTGTCTTTGGCTGCTGCTTACAGACCGCCTCCCCAGCTCACAAATAAACACTGAGGAACAGCTGGCTGAGGCCAAGAGGAAGCACTGTCAGATAGGAGACACACAGAGTAAGGGGAGAGAGTATCACAGTCAGGTAGGAGATAGACACACACAGACACACAGTGGCAAGTATCACAGTCAGGTAGGACACACACAGAGTAACGGGAGAGAGTATCACAGTCAGGTAGGAGATAGACACACACACAGACACAGTGAAGAGGAAGCGTCAGGTAGGAGGCACACACACAGATAGTGGTGAGAGCATTACAGTCAGGTAGGAGATAGAGACACACAGTGAAGAGGAGCACTGTCAGGTAGGAGGCACACACACACACACAGACTGTGGCGAGTATCACAGTCAAGGAGGAGATACACACACACACACAGTCAGGTAGGAGATACACACACACACACAGTGGCAAGTATTACAGTCAGGTAGGAGACACACAGAGACTGTGGTGAGGGGCAGTCAGGTAGGAGATAGACAGTAGAGAGAAGCACAGTTGGATAGGACACACACACAGACAGTGGCGAGTATCACAGTCAGGTAGGAGATACACACACACACACAGTGAAGAGGAAGCACAGTCAGGTAGAAGACACACAGACAGTGGCGAGTATCACAGTCAGGTAGGAGATAGACACACACACACACACACAGACAGTGGCGAGTATCACAGTCAGGTAGGAGTCACGCAGGGTGAAGAAGAGCACTGTCAGATAGGACACACACACACACATAGTGGGGAAGAACAACAGTGAAGGAGGACACACACACACAGTTGAGTGGAACCATAGTGAGGAGACACGCAGGCTCACACAAAGTGAGTTAGGAGATACAAACACACACAGACTCCATCCCCAGCACAGTATAAGTACACACACACACACAGAAAGATAGAGGAACTGTCATGATGGAGGAAAGGCATCACGTTTCCATGCTCCGCCTCCCGCTCTCTCCCGGCCGCTGCTGGCGCTCCTGAGCCGTGCAATAATAAACACCTCTGCTCGTCACGGGGTATTACACGCCCGCAGAAATCCCATCAAGACCCTTTGTCTGCACCTATAGCAGGCAGGCAAGCAGCACCCACACACACACACACACACACACACACACACACACACCAGAGCGCGGCTTGCTGCTTCGCTGGCTTTTGGACGGCACCATAGACGGGGGCGTTTAGTAATCTCTTTAAAAACAGATCTCTCTCTTTCTCTCTCTCTCTCTCTCTCTCTCTATTTCTCTCTCTCCTTCAGTCTCAGAGAATAGACTGAAAGAGACGCAGCAAGGGAAGGGATGGTGTGAATGAGATTGGTGGGGAGATGTTTAAAAGAGGAGAGGGAGCTGGATGCATCAATATGGGTTTAAAAGAGAGATAGAGGGAGCTTGTATGCAGGGGCGTAGCACCAAATTCTGGGCCTTGTGCACAAGCAGTGGCCATGGGCCCCTCTTATTGGCTAAAATACAATTCCAGACTCCTCAAGGGCCCTCCCCCCTCCTAGGGCCCTGGTAACTCAGTCCCATTTTTCCCCCCACTACGACGCCCCTGGCTGTATGTCTCCACGTGGGTTTGAAAGAGAGAAGGATGTTTGAAAGAGGGAGAGAAAGAACTGTATTGTATGCCTCCACATGGGTTTAAAAGAAAGAGATGATTGAAAGAGGGAGAGAAAGAGAGAGATGATTGAAAGAGGGAGAGAGGAAGCTGCATGTCTTGATTTGTTTGAAAAAGGGAGAGAGAGAGATGTATGCTTTCATGTGGGTTTGAAAGCAAGATAGAGAGATGTTTGAAAGAGGTATAGAAGGAATTGTATGTCTTGATGTGGGTTTGAAAGCAGGATAGAGAGATGTTTGAAAGAGGGAGAGAGGAAGCTGTATTTCACGTGGGTTAAAAGACGTTTGAGAGAGAGAGGAAAGAGAGAATGAGACAGAAGTGTGAGACATGGTGTGGGTTTGAAAGAAAGCTGGGGAGAGAGAGAGAGTGAAAGAAAGATAATTGAGGAAGTGTGAGAGCTGTGCACTTGACTGGCTACTGAGAGAGAGAAAGAGAGTGAGTGAGTGAGTGAGAGAGAGAGAGAAGGAAAGATAACTGAGCTGTGCACTTGGCTTTGGCTATTGAGAGAGAGAGAGAAAGAAAGAAAGAAAGATAACTGAGGAAGTGTGAGAGCTGTACACTTGGCTGTGGGCGAGAGAGGGATGAGAGAGTGAACAACATGAGTGGGTTTGAGAGAGAGAGAGAGAATTAGATATAGGTATAGTTTGGGGTCCTAAAATTAAACCATGGAACAAAATGAGTGTGGGTTTCAGAAGATATGTATAGTTTAGGTTCCTGAAATTAAACTATGCAGCAGCCTGACCAAAATAATTTCTAGAAACCCTGTAGATGTGATTTAATTCTCACTGAGACAAGTCGTCCCACCTTATTCCCCATCATGGACAATTAAAAATTAAGTGCCAACTGTATCCAAACTCACTAAATGGGGCATATAATAGGAAAATGAAACCGATAGGAACTTTCTATGCCCCATTCAGTTCAGTGTCACCGGTTGGTTTGCTGGTCTGTCTGTGTTGTATCACATTTTCTCGTTCCTTTACCAACCCACAGCACTTGGGGACTTCAAACAACAGTGCTGTAGATTTATTCACACAGACTGGCCGAATCCCAATGTCCACCTTAAGCCCTGAACCCTCAAAGACTTAACTGGAATGAGTCTGCCTTGTGATTGGCCAGTTCATGCCAGTTAAGTCTGTGAGGGTTCATGGCATATAGTTTAGGGTGGACATCGACATTGGGATTCAGCCAATATCTCCCTTTAAGCTAGAAATGCAGGCTCTCTTGCTGAAGTGTTTTTAAATCCAAGGGCAAAGGTGTGATGTTGATGAATGTGATGTTTCCAGCATGTTAGTTAAGTGGGACTGATGGGTTTGGTGTTTGGTGCTGTTGTGCGTTTACCAGAATATTCGGCGTGACAGTCAGACACCTGGCAGCAGGCGAGCGAGCGAACGGCAGGCCATCTGCGGAGAGAGACGAAGACGAGAGAGGAAGACTATACTCACCAATTACAGACGGACACACTCCACGCCGGCGAGATCTCGTCTTTCTGTGACACTGCTGCCAGGAGTCGTCCGGGAGGAAGGTGGCTTGCATAATTAATGGAACACTCCGGCTCAATCTCCTGGTGTTGCTAAGTGACCGGGACACAGAATCACATAACAGAACGGAACAGAAGCCTCACTCTTCAATTCTCTTCTAGTCTCTGACGTGTAATGAATCCTTTCTTTTTTTCTCTCTCTCTCTCTCTCTCTCTCTCTGCCAGCCGCCTTCATCCTCTTGATAAGGACAAGTGCGCAAATAGACTCAAGGGTGATTAAAATATCATCAAACTCAAGTCCTTTGGGCTCTTCATGTATCTGTGCAGTAGATTGACTGCTTCTTCAAAGTGTGCCACACACACACACACACACACACACACACAGTCTCACTGTCTACTTGGGCATCCATAACTGAGGGCCGATGCTGAGCTCTTATGAAATGATGTCCACTCCTTAGAAACACTAAGTGTGTCTCACACACACACACAGACACAGAGGTTCACGGTCTACTTGGACATTCAAGGCTGATGCTGAGCTCTTCTTAAATGATGTCCACTCCTTAGAAACACTAAGTGTGTCACACACACACACACACACACACACACACACACACACACACACACACACACACACACACACAGACACAGACACACACACAGAGGTTCACTGTCTACTTGGACATTCAAGGCTGTTGCTGAGCTCTTGTTAAATGATGTCCACTCCTTAGAAACACTAATGCCAGGGGCATAACACCAAATTCTGGGCCCTATGCAAAAGCAGTGGCCATGGGCCCCTCTCACCGCCAGTCAAATTCAATTCCAGACTCCTCAAGGGCCCTCCCCCCTCTTTTCCCTCCACTGCAACACCTCTGTAGCCTGACATAGCCCGACCATAATACTGCTGTTCATCCGTATCCATGGTCTGGGAACGGTCCTCTGGGGCGTGTTTACATCGGTAGAGAGTCTACCGGCCAATAAGCGAAGCTGATTAGACGAGCTGTCCAATCGTTTCAAACCAGAAGTGAATGCCCTCCCCTCCGCAGTATAATCGCGTCAGGTTAAAGAACCTCCAGACCATGAATACGGATGAACAGCAGTATTATGGTCGGGCTATGTCAGGCTAACACCTCTGACTAGTGCCATAAGAATAGTCATCTAGGGGGTATCGTGGCTCAGTTGGCTAAGGCGCCGCTGTACCATAAATCCGGGGACTTGGGGTCGATTCCAACCCGAGGTCATTTCCCAAATATCCCCATCTCTCTCTCTCTCTCCCACTCATTTCCTATCTCTCTACACTATGACAATAAAAGGTGTAAAAAGTAGTATAATAGTAAAAAATATCTTTAAAAATAAGTCATATAGTCACTCCCCTCCTAGCCTGACATAGCCCACCCATAATACTACTGTTCATCCGTATTCATGGTCTGGAGATTCTTTAATCTGAAGTGATTATAGGGCGGGGGGATGGCACTCAGCTCTGGTTTGAAATTATTGGACAGCTCGTCCAAATGCCTCGCTGATTAGCCGGTTGTATGTTAACAGTCTAAACCCTCCCCAGAAGACCGTCTCCAGACCATGAATACGGATGTACAGTAGTATTATGGGCGGGCTATGTCAGCTTACCCCCCCTCCCTCCCTCCCTCCCTCCCTGGTGTTTGTGTGTACTACTCCTAGCCTAACAGACTAAACTCTCCCCAGCAGACTGTCTCCAGACCATGAATACGGATGAACAGTAGTATTATGGGCAGGCTATGTCAGGCTACCCCCCTCCCTCCCTCCCTGGTGTTTGTGTTTACTACTCCTAGCCTAACAGACTAAACTCTCCCCAGCAGACTGTCTCCAGACCATGAATTCGGATGAACAGTAGTATTATGGGCGGGCTATATCAGGCTACCCCCCTCCCTCCCTCCCTGGTGTTTGTGTTTACTACTCATAGTCTCCACTGGGAGCTGAGTTTAGGCTCGTGCTGCTGTGAGCAGCGATGGCAGGAGTTCAGCGGTCACTCTGCCATTAGGGCCTCTCACTCACACACACACACACACACACACACTCTCTCTCTCTCTCTCTCACAGGACTGGCCTGTTTCTGGACACCGCCCCACACAGCCTGCTGAGTCACTACAGTATATTGGCACTCAATCTCTCTGGACGGACATACACACACACACACACACACACACACACACACACACACACACACACACACACACACACACACACCACTACCACCAGGGAAGCTGTGCTATGCACAGCACCGCCACCAGGGGTCAGTCTAACCAGACACTCCACTATGGGTTGTCAATGAACCAAAAGTCTCATAGAGGAGCATGCAGTAGATTAACTACTAACAGGACTAATAAACAACCACTCTTAACTACTGAAGTAAATCTGCTTAAAGGCAGTGACCAGACTGGACAGCGTTTTCACCCAAGCTTAAAGGAATTATCCGGAGTGAATCAACACGTAGCCCTGCTGTTTTACGGTGCCAAGCACTACTGATAGGCATCTCAATGACTGAATTTCGCACAACGCTGACCGAGATAGCGAAACGGCAGTTAACAGGAACAGAATGGAGCATGGCAAAACGAAACTAAATTGATTAGGTTTTGTTTTGACATGCCTCATTCGGTTTGTGTTAGCTGCCGTTTCGCCAACTCGGTCTACGCTGCACGAAATACGATCATTTACGTGGCTTTCAATAGCACTTAGCACTATAAAACAGTGGTACTGTGTTGATTAACTCCGGATAATTCCTTTAATGATTCAGAAGAAACCAGGAAAACATTTTGCATATGTAAAATCTGATTGGGCAGTAGAATTCTCCAAAACGGGACTGGCATGGGGTAAACATAGATCAAAAATATTGCTTGGGATAAAATAAATATTTTTTATGGACATGTAAAAAAATAATTGGACATGTAAACACATGCAAGTCAAATCAGCCTCAAAGATCAAACGGATGACAACATTTAAAGTTTAAAATAGTTTATTTGTTTTTTAAAATATACATCAGTTTACAAATTGAGAAAATAAAATTAGTCCAGGTATAACAGTCTCTTTTTTTTAGGTTTTTAGATTTAAAGTTTTTTTGTTTATTTCTTGACAGAAAAAAAAGCAAAACAAAACAAAACAAAACATAACATAACATAACATAATCACACAGCAGTAAGACCGTGACTGCTAACAGGTTCTGCAGTAGAGCACGGGAACAGGACTGTGTCCTGCATTCAATTATGGAGACAGGTGTGTCCTGCAGAATACATGGGGACAGGTGTGTCCTTCAATAGGACATGGGGACAGGTGTGTGTCCTGCAGCGGAACATAGGGACAGGTGTGTCCTGCATTCAAATATGGAGACAGGTAAGTGACCAGCAGTAAAACATGGGGATAGGTATGTGTCCTGCATTCAAATATAGGGACAGCTGTGTGTGTGTGTTGTGTGTCCTGCAGGTCAACAGTGGAACAGACAGACCAGGCTTCAGATGCATTATGGGAAGTGGAGTCCACAGTCACATTTGCTCAGAGAAACATGGCTGTTCTATTCTTACAGCTGGGTACTACAAACTCACTTCACAGGACTCTGTGTGTGTGTGTGTGTGTGTGTGTGTGTGTGTGTGTGTGTGTGTGCGTGGTGATACTGGGTCATATTTAAAAACAACCCTCTCCTCCCCAGCTGTGAGTTTAGACATATATGTTGGGAAGAGACAGTGTGTGTGTGTGTGTGTGTGTGTGTGTGTGTGTGTGTGAGTGTAGACATTCAGTATATATTGGGAAGAGAGGGGAGACATTCGATTCAATTGCCAGAGACAGCCAGAAGCCGACAACAATGAAGAAATGAAAAAATAAAAAAAAAATAGTGTGAAATGTGGTGACTGAAATAACTGTAATCACAGTGTTGACTGAAATGACTTGCTGAATACAATTAGAAGTGAAATGACTCGGATCTGATGACTGTAGTGTATTGGACTCTATGACCAGTATTGACTGAAATTAGTCGGATGAGATGCCAAGAAATGACTGCAAATGAATGACGCAACCAGAAATGACCCCATACAATATAACCACGGTAACCGAGAGCACCATCAAAACCTTTGTCCAAGTTCTGACCCAGACCTTTCCGAGTAGAGGGGTCACTAAGCCAGTACTGACACAGTGCCACTAGGGGGCGGTAATGAAGCCCCCATGTACAGCAGGAACTCATGAAGATCAGCCCAATCTTGTTCTCAACATTGCAAAAAGCTAAGAATATCAACCATCCAATCACAGCTCTCTCAGAATATCAACCATCCAATCACAGCTCTCTCAGAATATCAACCATCCAATCACAGCCCTCATCTGAACTTCCTTGTGACAGCAGATCCAATCCAGCGCCAGAGATTGAGTCTGATTGGGGACGACCAGCTCCACTAAAGAGGGACATGAGACTGCATGGAAAACACACACACACACACACACACACACACACACACACACATGAAGGGGGGCCCAGAGAGGGGGATTATGGGTAAATAGAGACAAGACTGATTAAGTGGTAAGAGGCCAGCGGATGGATCAAATATCAAATTAAATGTGATGAGTATGTTGTATGACAAATTGAATATGTGAGGATGCTATACTGCTCATTTTAAGAGACAAATGTGTGTGTGTGTGTGTGTGTGTGTGTGTGTGTGTGAATGGTTAAGCATGTCTGGATGCTAATTAGTGTTTGCTTATTCAATCAAGTTGTGTTAAGCCCAATTCAGACTGAAGATTCGCAACAAGATGAGACTGTTTTAGAGAGGAGTTGCGGCGGTGTGAATTAATAGTCGCAGGTTTTTCCAAGCAGTTGCAAGCCGTCACTAAAGACTTAACATGTCCATTGCGGTCCTTGAGTTTTAGAACGTCGCAGACGGTCTCGCCACGGATCTTTGATCTGTAGCCACCTTTACTGGCATGGCCATCATTAACAGAGAGGTCAGATTGAACATTATTGTGCATTATAGATTAGAGTGCTGGAGACAAAGGGCAGAGTACACTGTAAAATAGAATTTGTAATGGTTACTTGAAAAATGAAAAACTCGTTGCCTCAAATGAATTAAGTAAATATAATTTTTCTTTTTCAAGCTAAAAGTACTTTACATCTAAAAAGAAAAGTAATATTTACTTAACTCATTTGAGGCAACGAGTTTCCACACATTTTCCATGTAACCATTACAAATTCTTTTTTACAGTGTAAGTGAGCTCTTTATAGGGAGCTCCAGCTTGGCTAATTTCTGCTTTGGGGCACTAAATGTGGTAAAAACGGTGTTTCCACGGCTACAATAAGGAGTTTTGTGATCGTTGTATTTCATGAAAATTACGTTGATGTGAATGACAGGCAGTGGCGAACGATAGTTCCAAGACAATCGGAGGTCAATCGCAGAAGAAAAAATTATAAAAAGGGGCAGGGCTGCATAAGGTGAATAGGGAGCTCCAGCTTGGCTAATTCTGCTTTGGGTGATTTCTGCACTAAATGTGGAACTCTCCACTGTCCTGGGCTCCTGGTCTCTAAAAAAGGGACTCATCCAAGGGATGTCCATCAGTGGAGCTTTTTATGGCCTCTCAGCACAGGCAGACCATCAATTATTACAGCACAGCGGGCCGGCTGACAGGAGAGGAAGTGTGTTCTAGAACACTTCTCTCACACACACACACACACACACACACACCATGAGCAGGTCGTCACGACGGCCGAGGCTGCGAGTGAGTGTCACTGGGTGGCCTGCTCAATCATGTCTGTGAGACGGCCTTGTTAATGTTGCAGATGAGCAGATGTAGAGAGGCTATTTATACGCCTTGCACATCTCACTGAGCAACATCCTTTCTTTCTTTCTTTCTTTTCTCATCCTTTCTTTTCTTGTTCTTTCACTTAGTAACCCCCTCCACCCCCCCAATCTTTGTCGACATCACATTTGATGAGTTCATGAAATATTCAGAATTGTACGGATCTACATTCAAGTCTGCGACAGTCAAATAGCCCCCCTCCCTCCCAGTCCCATTTTAGTGTAAGAAAATATGAATCATTTAGCCGGCTATTAATTATGGACTAATAAAAGTGCATTTATGTCGGAAGAGAAAGATCAATAGAGGAGTGGGAGAGACGGAGAGACATGAGGGAAGAGGAGGAGAGGAGAGGAAGAAGGGAGGGAGGGGAGGAAGAGGAGGAGGAGGAAGAGAAGAAGGGAGGGGGGGGAGGAAGAGGGGAAGTGCAATGGAACATCTCTGGGCCAAACGTCACGCAAGCAGAGAAAATGTCACTGAATTATTTACACAAGGCAGACAGAGAGAGTGAGTGTGTGTGTGTGTGTGTGTGTGGAACAGAACAGAACGAAAAGGAACAGAAGTGTGTCGGCGTGGTAACGCACTCAGCCTTCCATAACTGCCACCCAGGTCCACTGTACAACTGCGGGGAACCAACTACCTACAATACCACATGATTGGCTGCAATTATTCCGGAGCATTCCGACTGAAAGGGGTTCCGGTTCCATTTAGATGTGAGTTAGTGGAGGGACTAGCTGGTGACAGTGCCCACTGATATGTGCTGTGGTGACTCGCCTGGTCTGACGCACCGAATCTCTGCTTCCTGACACACAAATGCATCTTGTTGGGTTAGAGTGCATGTATATAAGCACGGGGCCTGGCCTGGCGAGTGTGTTTAACAGCCTGTGTGTGTGTGTGTGTGTGTGTGTGTGTGTGTGTGTGTGTGTGTGTGTGTGTGTGTGTGTGTGTATGGTGAGTGAGTGAGTGAGTGAGTGAGTGAGTGAGTGAGTGAGTGAGAGAGAGAGGGTGTGTGTGTGTGTGTGTGTGTGTGTGTGTGTGTGTGACTGCGTAAATAAGGGGAGGGTGGAGAGTTAGTTAGTGTGTGAGGGAACTAAGCCATCTGTCCTTGAGAGAGGGAATCAGGACACTTTAGAGACTGCAACACAATAACCCCTAAACCCTCAGCACTGCACCTTCAAAGACTTGACTGACATGACTGGACATTTTAGGCTGAATCCCGATGCCCCCTGACCCCTCAGTTTGGGGTACTAGGGTGACTGGGCCAGATATAACATATGGATCTCTCAGCTTTTGATCAGACAGAAAAAGAAAAAAAAATCATAATCTTTAAAAGAATTTCAAAATAGAAATCAAACAGAAATCAAAATAGAATCAAACAGAATGAAATGGTATAACCACAAAAAATACTTCCAAAGCATACTGCATACAGGTCAATAAACTATCCACACATCCGTGCTTCTGCCCAATATGAAGAGGCAACATCTTGGACATCATATCACACCCGTCATTACATTAGAAACACACCCCCATCTCTTAACATTGGGCTTAGGCCCATTAAAAAATAAAAAATAAAATCAAACAAACAAAACTATAAATCACAATTTAAAAAAAAAATCTCTAAATTCAAACAGTAAATATCTTGTTTTAGAAATACTTCCAGGTGTGACATAAAAAAGTCTCCCTCTCTCAACAGAAAAATAGAGCAGTGTATGTGTGTTTAGTGTGTGTGTGTGTGTGTGTGTGTGTGTGTGTGTGTGTGTGTGTGTGTGTGTGTGTGTGTGTGTTTGGGGGGGTGAGGGCTTTGATGTGAGGATAAGTGAGCGCTCCAGCAGGCCTGTCTACTGACTCTCTGATTGGCTGTTTGGCTGCGGCAGGAAAGGCTTAAAGAACATCAGACCTAATCCACAACTGGATGCTCCCTCTGTTTCCTTCTGTTGTCTATTTCTGTCCTGCTTTTTATTTAGCATTCCTCATTTCCAGATCAAATCTAATGAAACAAGCCTCAAATCACTGGGGATGAGTCTGTCACACACACACACACATTCTCTCTCTGACGTCGTGAGCAAGAGAAAAGCACAGTGATCGTGATTGAGGGCACAGTTTGAAGGTTGGGCTTCTCTCTTCCTCGGTTCTGGAGTTCAGTGGAGCACCAATGATTCTAGAACTCTCTCTAGCCATCAGTCAGAACACTCTCACTACCTGTCACATGATGCTTATTCAACCAATCACCTCTTCTCAGCTATCATCAGCAGAGAGAGGGGTTCATGTAGTCACTTTAAAGGAAAATACCAACTTTTGATTGTCTCATGCTTTTCCAGTTAATTTTGCTAAGGCTACGCTAGGCTAATTACCTACAAAGGCTACGCTAGGCTATTGGCCCATACTTTTCCAGTGAGTTATGCCAAGGCTTCACAAGCCTTATTACCTACTGCCTATGCTAGGCTAATGGCTCATCCATTTCTAGTGAGTTAAGCTGAGGCTACCCTCTGTTAATTAGATACAAAGGCTATACTAAACTAATGGCTCATCCTTTTCTAGTGAATTATGCTAAGGTTATGCTAGGCTAACTACTGACTAACAATATGCTAGTCTGATGGCCCAGTGTAGGCTAATGGCTTGTCCTTGTCCGTTTTCCTATGAATGATGCTAAAGCTACACTGGGCTAATGGTATGAGGCTAGGCTAGGCTAGACATGGCTAGTTAGCACAGAGAGCAGCCTCTTATCTAATTCAGGGGATCAAGGTACACAACCAATGAACTCATTTCCATAAAAGTTGATGTTTTCCTTTAACACAGGACGGTGAGTGTGTGAATACATTCGAGCGAGTGGAGTGGAGCTATAGTGTGAGGAGTGTGTGGGGTGAGACGTGTGTGTGCGCGCGTGTGTGTGTGTGTGTGTGTGTGTGTGTGTGTGTGTTTGTTCTGTGTCCTGAGGGGAGAGGAGAAGTCCGTTAAGTAGAGGCTGGATGCTTTTATATTGAAGGCATCAGAGACAGGAGACCAGCAGAGACTCCTCTTGAGAGTGTGTGTGTGCGCGTGTGTGCGTGTGCGTGTGTGTGGTAAGACTGGAGGCCCGATGTGTGTGTCTGTGTGTGTGTGTGTGTGTGTGAGTACCCGTTGTGGGCTGAGGTTAGCTTGGTGTAATACACTAACTTCACCCAAGTGTAGTACATTCCTCAGTATGACAATTCATGGGGTCTGGTTCATGAGAACTAATCTGTAATGTTTGTGATGGAAATGGCCATAATGTATCTCACACTGAAGAACAGCGCTAGCCCCAAACGTCTGTGAGGCGATTAAAAAAACAAAACTAAACAGTTGAGTGCTTGCTTGATTCAGATCTTTCCATAATATTTTTGATTAAATATAGTAAAAGAAATAAAACAAAATATAAGCCCCTCACCTCAAACCAGCAATCAATCAATCAATCAATCAATCCATTAACCAATTAATTAAATCAGCCAATCCCATTCTCTAACTTAAACAAGAAGCTTAAACTCAAATCAATACTGGGTGATTTGAACAGAAATCCTAAATGAACATTTGCTGTGACGAGGAGGGTGTGGCCAAGGGCAAGGTGCAGTGTAGTAGGCGGTGCTAAGCCACAGACGGACAGCAGGAGTGGCCAATGAGTGTGTGTGTGTGTGTGTGTGTGTGTGTGTGTGTGTTTGTGTTTGTTTTTAAAGGGGGTAGATGCCACAGGGGCAGACTGAAGGACTCGGGTGTTTAACTGCTGTTGATTGGAGTCCACACACACACACACACACACACACTCAGGCGGTTAACTGCTGTTGGTAAGGGGCCAAACTTACACATGACACACACACACACACACACACACACACACCAGCGGTTGAGTGCTGTTGTTTGTGTTAGGGTCCAGTCTTAAAGGGTGTTTGGAGGGAGAGAGAGGCCCGTCTCACTCAGCAAGCGGGCGAGAGGCACTGTGGAAAGCAGAACACATCTCATCTCAACCCTGTCCCACGCACACACTCTCTCACACACACACACACACACACACATTGGTAATTCTCAGGTGTGGTGCGAGGTCGTCCTGCGTCACAGAGTGTTGGAGTGTGTTTTAGAAGAGAATCCTCGTGGCCACAAAACTGAGACCCAGAGACAGAAATAGAGAAAAAATTAAAATTAAAATAAAATAAAATCACCGTCTGGAATCCAGACGTCTGAAGAAGCTGTTTTGAGTCCATCTGCGACTGACGCACATAACGTAACGTAATGTGACCTTGCGTAAAGTCATTCGTGTTCCAGGGCTTTAAACCCACAGAGTCAGAAGGGCTCAGCACAGGCGCTGCACCAGTATGGCTATATCCTGGACTGGACCTTGGACACACACACACACACACACACACACACACACACACACACACACACACACACACACACACACACAGACAGGTTCCAGGAGAGATGATGACAGGACAGGACAGGGCCCGTCATATACAGTAGTAGTAGTAATCCAGAGACTCAAAGCAAGACAGCGAAGGCCCATCGCCTGGAGCAGGTGCCCCTCAGGCTGCACAGGCAACTAAAGGTCCAGTAGTCCGACAGTCCAATCGTCCGACAGATAGCGGCAGTCCAGTAGTCCGATGGTCTGTTAGCGCCCCAACAGCAGAGCGGTGATCTCACACAGGTCATCTGTCAGTCCAATGGTCCGACAGATAGCGGCAGTCCGATGGTCCGACAGTCTGATTTTCTGCACAAGCAGCCACAGTTTAGTAGTCCGACAGTTCGCACAGGCAGCAGAAGTCCGGTAGTCCGACAGTCCAATGATCCGACAGGCAGCGGCAGTCAGTCCAGTAGTCCGACTGTTAGCGCCCCAACAGCAGAGAGGTGATCTCACACAGGTCATCTGTCACAGGTGATCTCCCAGGTGAGCTCTATGTTTAAGTCCTGATTCTACAGAGCCGGAGCAGGCCGAGAGGCAGACAGACGGGCAGACAGACAGGTAGAAAGGCAGGTAGACGCCAGCACCTGTCCTCATGATTAAACCAGGAGTCCTTTAGAGAGCCCAGTGAGAAGAGAGGGGAGTGAGTGAGTGAGTATGTGATAGAGAGAGAGAGTAAAAGAGAGAGAGAATGAGTGAAAACAGAGAGAGCTAGTTTAAAGGGGAGGAAGAGAGAGTGGAGTGAAAGAGAGAGATAGTTTAAAGGGGAGGGGGAGAGAGAGCAGCAGAGCAGCCAGGCAGGTGCCCCAGTGCTTAGCATAGCTCCTAGGCTAGTTATTATTAGCTAATGCTAATGTAGCCGTGGTTAGTGGCGGTAGGCCTCTTACAGTAATTTAAGGCCTTCTCCACTAGCACTGATGCTAACTAGCACTGACGCTAACGCTAGCATTAGCGCTAGGCTAGTCCAGCAGGTTGCCGTGCTCCTGGGCTCTGGTCAGACTGTCCTTGCGGTGCAGGTGGTGGACGCCCATTCTCTTAGGGCTCTTTAACGGGCGTGTGGGTGTGTGTCCCACGGGGGGGCCAACAGTGAGGCCTGTCTGGGGGTGGGGGGGTATGGACGCGTGTGCGTGCGTGGGGGGGTTCTCAGGGTAGTCCTCCAGGCCGGCGAGCACGCGTGGGGAGATGACGGGGAAGTCCTGCGGCAGGATGTCTCGCTCTTCCGCCGAGCTCGCCAGCGATGCAGCCTCGTCATCCATCAACTCCTCTTCTAGGAAGTCCTGCCGCTCACCGCCCGTTGCTGTCGTCATCGTCATGGGACTGGTCTCCAAGGTAACGGCCGTATCTCCGCTGGCCCCGTCGTCTCCGTCCAGCGGGTCGAGGCCCATGAGCAGCCGCTCGCTCTCCTCCTGAGAGAAGTCCGCTCCATACTGCCCCCTCCTGGTGCGGAGGTCAGCTAGGCTGCCTGTGTCCGTGTCCAGACTGGACTCACGGCTAGCCGTCCAGCTCCGTGTGGAGGACCCCTCCTCTCCGTCTGAGTACGCCCCACGAGAGCTGCCTCTGCCTGGGCCACTGCAGGGGCTGAGGGCCTGGGCCTGGTGGTGGTGGTGATGGCCCTGGTGGTGGTGGTACCTCCCCCCTCCAGCAACCCCTCCCCCTCCTTCTCCTCCTCCTCTTCCGCTGGTGCTGCCGCTGCGCTGGAGGTCCTTGGCCGTCTCGCTGCTGAAGGAGGTGCGGTTGACCAGCGTCCCCTCGGACGTGGGGGCCATCTTCTCCACAAACATGCGCTGCCAGTTGGCTAGCAGGTCCTCCTCTGAGCTGCCTGAGCTGGCGAACGCGCTGGGGGGCTGGGGCGGGCTGCTGAAGGGACTCGACTGGCTGGACGGAAGGTCGTGATCGTGATCGTGCTCGGGGTCGCTGGGGTCGGCGTGGGGAGGGGTGCCCGGAGTCTGGCGCTGCCCTCGCTGATGATGGTGATGATGGTGGTGATGATGTCGTTGGGATTGGTGGGTGGAGCTACTGCTGCCTCCTCCGGAGGATGACGAAGCGCCTGAACGCCAACCGCTCTCGGAGCCGCCGGGGCTGCTGGGAGACGGACGCTGGCGGTCGCCACCGGCAACGGCTGATGCCATGGCGGCCACCGCCTCCTCCTCGCTCTGCACCAGGCTGAGAGAGATGGCCTGTCGCGTGGCGTACGTGCAGTTGGGCAGCGGGCTGTTCTTCGGGATCTTCACCTTGTCGTCTGACGAAAACTCGATGACCTTGCGGCCCGGGTAGAGCGCGTGGGGCGGAGGGAGAGGTGCCGGGTACGGGTTTAGCTTCTCAAACGCCGCCGTTCCCGTCACGTCCTCCGCCGATGCCCCTGCGGCCGCTGTCGGACCGTCCAAACTGCCCTGTCGACGACACGAGCCGTTCAGCTGCTGCTGGGCCTCAGTAACGCCACTCGCCTGATGAGGGCGCCCTCCTGCGTGCCCCGGGCCTCCGTTCTCGTATCCTCCACCACCTCCACCACCGCCGCCGCCTGGTCTGTCGCTGCCGGGTCCGGTCATGTCCACGTGCACGAAGACGTCCTCGGCCACGGGTCGTCCGGCGCCGCTGCTGGACTGGGCAGAGTTGAGCACGAGCGGCTCGGGCTTCTCTAGAACCCGGGCGATGACGGAAGTCGGAACCACGTCGGCGGGCGTCAGGCTGAGCGTGTCGGGGTCCTGGCCCTGTGCCCCTGGACTGGACTGACCCGGAGTCTGACCCAGGCTGGGATTCTGGTTCTGGTCCGGCAGAGAGCTCTTCATGTGTTTGTTCACCATCTCCTGCAGCTCGTAAGGCAACTACAACACAGCACAGAGAGAGAGGGAGGGACACACACACACAGGTTTTACACACATATAAACATACATACACATACAGACACACACACACACACACACACACACAAGGAACAGTGTTAGGGATGCAAGTTCAGCAAAAGGACACAGGACAGAGGAGACAGGACTTCATTACTTACATTTGCCTACAGTTATGTTGCATTTGTGACCTCCATTAAGTAAGTAAATAAATACATAAAATAAGGAAATAAAGTCCTTAGACCAGGAACTACCATATCCACTTTACAATGGGCTAGTGTCACACACACAACACACACACACACACACACACCATTCCAGTCCTGTCTGTCCAAAGCCAACGCTGATGCACTACACTGCTCTACTGGAAT
>JAODXP020000006.1:23247812-23250312 GCA_027497455.2 Sardinella longiceps
CGTTATGGTTCCTGTCAACGTTATTCCAATGTCACTCGCGTCACACACGACAAAATATCGTCTCATCTAACAGAAAACTTATAATATGCACTGTATATGGCAACTTAGAGTAATTAAAACCAAATCTTACCTTTCTTGTCTTCACAATCGTGATATAGCCTATCGTGCCTCCAAAACAGCACCCCACTTTCCCGTCAGTGGTAATAAACTTTATCCTCTATTTTTCCTCTTGACTACACACACACACCGCAGTTCCCTCCCTGGCTAGCACTTGCTAGCGGAACACCACTGATTTGTGTTTTCAGTTCGAGACCAGTAGCCGTGATTGCGGACGAAAGGCCACCCTGAAAAGCAAAAATCAGTCTCAAAAGACAATCTCGGAGTGTCTCTGATAGTGATTCGGATGTTTCTGTAGCGAGATAAAGTTTATCTCCTTCTCTCCTTCTCGACCGCCATCTTTCCCGCGGGGCACGACGGGTAATCCTTAGGAATCCCCACGTACTGCGTGTCCTGACGTGAGTTTTTCGGGAGACAGACAGCAGGTGCGAAGGGGGCTGCGCCAGAAGTAGCGCTGAATGACATAGCCTATAAAAGGAGGAGACGCTAGAATGAACATCAGCATCACTACTCCTAGTAACTATTGCGGTCTTTTGCCTACCAAAAGACAATGATTCCAGAGGAGACTGTCATAAAAATGTAACCTATTACAACTATTGTATTACATTGTAATGACAAGCAGGTAAAATGATTGGACAAATGTGGATATGTAGGGGCCAAAGTGCTTCCATGACACAACAACCACCAGCACAAGCCCCACGGTAGGTCTCAACACTTTGCCTCAGTGGGATATCACTACTGATGTGGTGTCAGGATCCCTTTAAAAGCCAGTTTGAGTCCTGTGGAGAATAAGCTGAGCAGCAGGTGGCAGTCTGGAGTTCCTTATGGCGTGACTGCTGCGCTGTAGCCCCCACTAGCCTACGCTCACCACCAACTCCTGCTGCTGCTCATGTGATCCAATCCCAGTCAGCTCTCTCTCTCTCTCTCTCTCTCTCTCTCTCTCTCGTCACTCTCTCTCTCACCCCCTCCACCAACTCCTATTCTCTCTCTCTCTTCACACACACACACACACACTCTCTCTCTCTCTCTCTCTCTCTCTCTCTCTCTCTCTCTCTCTCTCTCTCTCTCTCACCCCCTCCACCAACTCCTATTCTCTCTCTCTCTTTCACACACACACACACACACACACACACACTTTCTCTCTCTCTCTCTCTCTCTCTCTCTCTCTCTCTCTCTCTCTCTCTCACACACACACACACACACACTTTCTCTCTCCATCTCTCACCCACTTTCTCTCCCTGTCTCTCCCTCCTTCTCTCCACCTGCAGGGACTCAAACATGGCTCTGCGTGTATGACTCAGAGGAGTCTAGTCTGTCTGTATGAGGTTGTCTGTCTGTCTGGAGGCCTCCATGCTGGGTTGTGTGTGTGTGTGTGTACAAGTAATCATTTCTCCACTGTTCCCCTCTCTGGAAAACACCCCACCCGACTCAGAGAAGTCTGTCCAAATCCTACTGACCCTTATGTAGCCAGCGTTGCTCCGCACCGCACATGGGTCTTGAACATTGGAGTCAAACACTCTAACCACTGACCTGAAAAGCCCAGGCTTCCAACTCAGCGGTTAGAAGTATTCTCAAGGCTAGAGCTGTGAGGATTTACATGTGCTGCCATCAGCTAGCCCAAGCTAGTTGGCATCCGTTATTCTACACTCACCAGCCAAAGGCCTCGCCCTGGACCCTTAAAGAGCTTATACACAACCATTCCTAGTCAACTCACGCCAGTGAAGTCTTTGAGGTGTTCAGGGCTTAGGGTTTAAGGATGGCGCGTTGGTATGCAGTCCATCATGTGTCCCTATGGGCCCTCTAAGGAACTGGAGTTGATCCCTAGATGTCCAAACCCAAAGGCTGTAAAGGCCTGATCTAAGTGTAGCCGGTGGCGTTCCGCACCGCACACGGGTCTCGAACCTGCCACCCCGCAAGCTTCAAACTCCCGGCGTGAGTCGGGCGTTCTGACCACTGAGCTAAAAGCCCAAGCTTCTAACTCAGCGCCCAAGGAATTGGGTAATGAGGATTTACACGTACTACTGCCAAGCTAGGCGGGCTAGCTGGCCTCCATTACATGAGACTGTAGGAGAGGGCACTGTGTAACCTTTATAGGAGGCATTGTGTAACCTTTAGGCTTATAGGAGGCACTATGTAGTCTATAGGAGGTACTGTGTAACCTATATAGAATTCACTGTGTAACCTTTATAGGAGGCATTGTGTAACCTTTAGGCTTATAGGAGGCACTATGTAGTCTATATAGGGGGCAGGGCCGGTTCTAGGCATAGACAAACGAGGCGGTCGCCTAGGGCACCAAATATCAGGGGGGCATCACAATACATTTCTTACTTGCTTTCTTCAGTTTTTCTCTTATATTTTAAGAACAGGGGGGGCAAAACTCAAA
>JAODXP020000006.1:23252812-23255312 GCA_027497455.2 Sardinella longiceps
TGTGTGTGATGGAGGAACTTGTGGCTAAATGTTTTCTTCCTCATCCTTCCTCTTCACCTCTTTTTCATGTCCTTTCCCCCTCTCCTCTTCTCCACTTACCTCCTCTCTCATTTCCTCCTCTTCTCTCATCTCTTCTTTCCTTCTCCTCTATCCTTTCCTCCTCTCTCCTCCTCCTCCTCTCCTCTTTCTGCTATTTTACATCTAGCGTACTGCATACCACACACTGGTTCCTGCAGGGATAAGAACATATCATTAGTATTTAGTAGGCTTTTTCAGGAAACAGACTCTGTATGATTATTTCCATAATCTATATGATTATTTCCATAATGGCCCACTGCACTATGTGCTGCATGTGATCTGGGAAGGACCATTGCTTGGACTTTTGAATTGTTCTGTATCAATCACAATTTGAGCTATTTTTTACTAATTACTAGGTGTGCTAAACAGTGTCTGTGTGTACTGACTAAATCACTGCTGGGTTGGTGGCAAAAGCAAGAGCGATTGATGTTGATGTTTCAGGTCAAAACAGAAAAGGAAATGGTTTGTTTTTCCCACAACAAGAACATTTGCAACATTGCAATGTGTCATGTGTACACACACTGGTAAGGGTAGAGGTAGAGATTGGTCATTCCTGATAAGCTTGTGTGTGTGTGTGTGTGTGTGTGTGTGTGTGTGTGTGTGTGTGTGTGTGTGTGTCTTCCTAAAACAGGTATGTCTAAGATTATGCCTCCATCAGTACAGTTATACCTGTCAACACTGGTGGCAATGGCAGAACCATGTTACCGTGGCACCAGCAGTGTATGGTACGTTTGTCCATCTCCAGATTTTCAGTTCTGCTCTCTGATTGGCCCAGAGGACGTCACATGTTTTATGGGCACCATGTTGTTACCCTTCTCAAGTCTCAGTCCCATACGCTCCTGATTACCTCCGCTAAGGAGGTTATGTTTTCGGTCGCGTTGGTTTGTCTGTCTGTCTGTCTGTCTGTTTGTTTGTCTGTTTGTCTGTTTGTCAGCAGGATAACTCGAAAAGTACTGCACGGATTTGGATGAAATTTTCAGATAATGTGTATATTGGGACAAGCAAGAGCTGATTACATTTTGGTGGCGATCGGTGATCCAGAACATGATCTGAAATGTATATTGTGTTTGTGACCACATTGTCTTGGCGGTCTGCGCTCTCTGAGCGCTTTTCTAGTTTAATTGTGTTATTTAGCAGAATAAAGGTAACAAACGCCTAACCAAGATGTGTGATTGTGGACATTTTTCTGTCGTTAACACATACGTGACACTCATTTTGGTAGCAATATATTACTGTACAGCTGCTTTGTGAATAGTTACGTCTACAGTTGCAACAGCTAAAAAGTTCAGATACTGAACCACAACCTAAATAAATAAGCTAGTTTTGTTTTGTGAACGATCATAAAAAAACATACACGACTGAGTCGTTGTTATGGCATCTTACGCCACCACACGGAACTAATAGTAAGATACAGTCAGGCTGGACAAAAAGACATTTTTTATATCGTTTATAAAAAATATTTTGGAGAAAATAGATACAGGTTTATTTATTATGAATAGTTTTCATGTTTTCCGAAGTCATAATTGCATAGATTAGCCTATGAAATCTGGAAATTAATTACTTTTGTCTGACGTCTCATAGGACTACATTATAAAAAAGGTCTAATCAAGGGTAATAACATGGCGCCCATGATTCCAGTTGACCAAACATAGAAGAGACAGTTCGGCTACCTGGAATCATGGGCGCCATGTTATTACCCTCGATTAGACCTTTTTATAATGTAGTCCTATGAGAAGTCAGACAAAAGTAATTATTTCCAGATTTTTTTTATTGTTTCTCTCTATATGCGGCTCTGGGCTCGATCAGAACCATGTTACCATGGCACCAGTGGTGGTGTATGTTTGTGTGTGCTTAACTAGAACCATGTTACCATATAGGCACACAGGACCATGTTACCGTGGCAGCAGAGGTGGCATACAGTAATGTTTGTCTGGGCTCAGAATGCAGAACCATGTTACCGTGGCAGCAGTGGCGGCTGGAAAACTCATCCGAGGCCCAGCAGGAAAACCTGCCACACTTCCGCTGCTGCATGGGTGGAGTGCCATGGAAAAGTAACACACACCGCCGCTCTGCCCCTCACACACACACACACACACACACCCTCCCTTCCCCCACTGCCACCCATGAGGATGGTGCTGAAGCCATGCCCAGTTTCCCTACAAACGCACACACACACACACACACACACACACACACACACACACACACACACCTATTCAGTAGCACACGTATACATTGACATATGTTTGTATCCATGTGTTTCTGGATATGTGTCTGAATATGTACACAAACACATGGCCACACCACACACACACACACACACACACACACACACACACACTCAGTCCCTGTGGGGTGCTGAGGTAGAGTCAAATGGCTCACAAACATGTTGACTTATTTTTTTCCAGTAGGCTTTCCACAG
>JAODXP020000006.1:23265312-23270312 GCA_027497455.2 Sardinella longiceps
TTGGGTGGTGAGGATTTACACATACTGCCGCCAGCTAGCCGAGCTAGTTGGCATCCGTTACATGTGTCAGGCCACCAGTGTTGGGAATAACGGCGTTACTAACGCAGTTACTTTTTTCAGTAACGAGTAATCAAATAAATTACTGTTTCCATAGTCATAACGCCGTTTCCGTTACTGCCCATGTAACGCTACACGTTACTATCCATATGTGCCCGACACAGGCGCATTGGTCGCGCTCAGCAGGATAAAGGAGATCGCACTTTCTTTTCATATTCAGGCCAGTACATGCGCCCGACGCAAGAGCTCTTTTCTTTTAGCCTATACAGCGGAGTTCTCCACCCAGAGAAACGTCTATCAGGCGCATCAATCGAAACGGCAAGATCAAAGGTTTGCAACGCTGATACTAATATTTCGGTGTGTTAAATAGTTCGGTGACATTACATCAAAAAAATAATATGATAGGCTTCAGTTCCTCTTCCTTCTCTTGGCTCATGTCTGGTAAACTCAAACTATATGCCAAATTAGAACAGAGTGAGATCCTACCGATTTCAAACGTGATATCTCCAAACTTCTATAATGTCTCCAAGCTCCCCAAGGTGTTCACCGGCCATTTGTGACTTTGCTAACTTATATATGTCAAACTTGTCCCTCCTGCATTAGCCCTATGGTCAACTCAGACAACAATGCAGTGCACTGGAAGTTTGAGACTATTTCATCCCTGTTTAATAAACAGTGCTCAAAATAGCCTGGTATTAATATAATTCAATTAATTACTAACCCAGAGCAAACAATTTCCAGAAATATTAAAAGATACTTCTAACCTAATAACATGCTGCATAACTAGGTATCTCCAAAAATATGCCAACCTATATTTTTCTTGATATTAAAGCTGGTGTATGACAAATAAATTATTGAAAATACAGTTGATTTTATGTCCAATGATAAGGGGAGGGGGCAAATTCTTGACATAGCCTGGCCCTATGCCATATAGACTACAGTAAGCCTATTTGAATGTATTTTAAATTGCATGCAGTAATTGATTAAATTACTTTCCCTAGTAATTAATTACTTTTGCCATGGAGTAACGGAGTTACTAATTGAGTTACTTTTTTGAGAAGTAACTAGTAATAGTTAGGGAAAGATATGGACTTTTTTGAAAATCTGTGAACAAATTTCTTACCAATAGATTTTTTTACCATGTATTCTTACAGGTGTCTAGAGACACCTCACAATTTATCCACGACCAAATCCCATGGGAATCTCCTGGACAGCCTGTCAAAGTTGGGGTGCCCAAAAGGCCTTTGTACAAATTGGAATGCGACAGATTGAGGAAAAGGATGCAGAATGGGTCATAACTTTTGAAGTTAACTGCATACAGAGACAAACTAACACATTTTCCCATACAATACTGACCCAGTGAATACAAATAAGAGGTTATTTTTGACATTTGACTACATTTAAGCTGCCTTTTTGGTCAAAAACAGCCAAAAATGGTCTAAAATGTGCAGAAATTTTCATTATTTCAAGTTTTATTGTGTGCTTTTTCACCACTTGCTCTACATTTCTTCATTGAATTCTTCTTCCTTCATTTCTTCAGTGAATTTGATCATTTTATTGGGTATTAAGGTAAAATAATGCCCCAAAGTTAACATTTTTAACCCTTTGATGCCCTAGACTGGAACCCGGAAAATTATAAAACTGTCAGAATGAGCAATAACTTTTAGTCAGGGTCAGTTTTCAAAAAAGATTAACCCTGAAGGCAAATCATGTTAACTTTTGGCATACATAATTTTTAGGGGTTTTGAAGGGTGCTGAATTCAAATCTTCTATATGCCAGGCTGACAAATTACCCCTAATGCCTCAAAATGGAGAAATCCAAAATGGCCGCCGCCGGAAGGTCAAAATCTAACTAATCACTTATCTGTTTGACTGCATAAAGTAAAAACCTGAATGTAATGTCTTTTTAAAGGTTTTCACACATGGGGAATTCAATACAATACTCAGATTTAAGATCAAGACTTAAGAAAATGCTTGAAATGAATATACATGGTTAAAATTGATGTCTCGGATCATTGATAGTTCATAAATAAAAGAAGATCAAGAAAAAGGTTGATGGCATTCAGAAAAATCAACATAAAATCTGTTTAGAAACAAGGTTGATTACATTACTCAAGCAATTGAATTGCTTATTTATTTGTATTTTAACTATTTATTTTATAATTGAAGGAAATACATAAAACTGAGGCCATTAGCCTGTGTTTAAAACGGTTATCTGCTTATTTGAGCATCTACTGGAATATTTAATTTTATTTTAGTATTATTGTTTTATGTCCAGGGTGCTATGGTGAAATGTTTGCCCATCCTACACAGCACTGTACACAACAATAGCAACACATAACCCTGAACCCACCACCCCAATATCCCTCAAGAAGAGATGTTCCTCTCACAGGATGGTCAGCAATAGGAAAATTATAAAATTGCCATTTGTTTGAGACAGTGTGAATAGCCTAAATCTGTTACTGATACAAATGATATACAGTTTATCTACTGTAAGAGATTACAAATTTTCAGGTAGCTAACTTTTACAAAACAGCGGTTGGCAATGTATAAATACCTTACCACTAGTTTCACCCTTTCCTGCAATTGCTCTAAATAGCAGATAACAAATCATGTGTAATAGGTAATTTTCTTACAAGTTCAATACCAAACCTTTACTTTAATTAACCTTAAGGGCATAAAAGATCCCCAGCTTGTGCCCCAGTAGCAGTGATTTTCCATAGATCCCCCTGCTTGATCCACAGCTACCTGGATGCCGATATCTCTAATGATCATGATGGCTTTCACATCTACAGCCCTGCTAAAACCAGATGTTTCAATATCTGGTAGAGAGACAGATCTGCAAAGCCTCTGCAGCCAACCTTGATGGGGTCATATCAGATCTTTCATCCTTTTAACATTACCCTACTTGAACAATCACTTTGGAACAAACACCTCATACTTTGCTCTCGAAAGCCATGGCTTCCTCCATGGCTCCATATGAGACAATCATCTGACAGGACCAATTGTCTTGTTGTTTCAGGACTATATTTGACCTGAATGTAATCGCTGGAATTTGGTCTGCCTGCTTGCCTGCCTGCATTTGGTCGACTTTCATCTTTCCAATTAAGTGCAGTTTCCAGGAGTCCTCCTGTTAGATGTGGACATTGCTTTGGCTTCGCCCCTTCCTTACCAAAGACTGTGGATTGCCTTGTTGGTTGCTGCTGCCAGCTGTGAATCATCCCTGCAGTGATTACCTCAAACATTAGTTGTGACACCAGTGATAGCACCCTTCTACCAAGGCCTCTGGGTATGGATGTGCTCCTGAGACCATCTTCTCTGGCACAGGAACATGCTGGAGCCTAGCAGAAGAGATTGGTCAGGAATATAATCTGGTGTGGTTCAGTCTTGTAAAGCTGTTCTCAAGTGATCTTTCAACCCAATGCCTTGTCCCATTGTGTCCAACTTCCCCGCTGCCACATGCCAGTACTTACTGACCTGCAAAAGCAACTTTTCTCCATGTCAGTATGGACCTCATCTTACACTAGCTGCTGCCTTGTTTATCTTCACCTTGTTGTAGAGTAGCCACAGAAAACCTCCAAAGCCTGCTCAGCCGGATGCCATCGTTACTAGCAGTTTACTATGTTGCAGCCACATTTCAGTCAGCTTGACTGCCTCATATGCCTTAAAAATGTTTTCACACTTAAGACCTCAATGGCAGCTGAGGAGACCTTATTGTCACTGGAGTCCCTTGACCAGCACTTCCCTGGCCTGGATGACCACAAACTCCTGTTAGGCAGCTCAAAGGAAGTTGCAGCTTGCTGCTGATGCCACAGTGATGTGTTGCCAAGGCTTTGAGTCTGCTCTAACCACTTGTTGAAACTTCGTCCTATTCAACCCCTCAATAGTAGTCAGTAGATCCTCGAAAGCTAGTGGGATAGTCATGGCAATATGCCATAAATCGACTTTGAACATTTTTGCCCACCGCTTTAAGCTGGGAACAGACCTACCGACTTTCTCAGTCTTTTACGATTAGAACGCCAGTCTTTCACGATTAGTGAGCCAAACCTACAGACTCAATCTGGGACGATTGAGAGTCGTTCATGAGCACAAACCTAAAATTGAGTTGTCGGCAATTTAATGTCATAATTGGTATCATAGGGACCTCATAACGGACCGGTTAATATCATATCAAACATGTTTGATTCAGTCCGACCCAGTCGTGATTGCGTCAACAATGGGAAGAATCGAATCGTTACAAATCTGTCACCCAAACACACATAACGATTTTAGCCACGACTGAAACTTGCGACTACTCATGATCACCCGTGACTACCCATGACTGGCCCTGGCGTTCCATCATATCAAAATCAGGGTTAATAATCGGTAGGTCTGTTGCCAGCATTAAGCCTTGTTCCCAGCTCACTGCTGGTTGCTTGCAAAGCTGCAGAGTTCTTCAGGATGCTGTCAGCAATCTTGCCCAAGGTCGTGCACACTTGCCCAAGTGATGGAGGGGGATGCCTCCCACCAAAAGTGAAACTTGTCAGTCACTTTCCCCTTCTTCACTACCAGCGCCTAGATTTAGCAGGCCTGAATTCCATGCTTGCCCAGATAATGAGTTGCCTTTTAGGCTCCACTTGCAACCTGGTAATGATGTTGTAGTCCCTACAACATGAGGTCATCCACGAATAAGGGACACATGGGCCCCTGACATTGTGAAGGGTCCTCTGCACTGCACCTCTGCTGAATTTATCAGCATTTTCATTGCTGAGGAGAACATGATCACTGATACTGTAACCAGTTATTCCCAGACAATGCAATACCAATGCTAATGCTCTATTGGCAACTCTCAGACTGAAATCTCTGTAATAATCCAGGATGAAGACCCTGATCTTAGCCATTTCCACCAGTACCTATTTCTCCTCTCTTGCCTGGCCATACTGGTGTCCAGCTATCTTATTTCC
>JAODXP020000006.1:23275312-23277812 GCA_027497455.2 Sardinella longiceps
AATTAGATACTGTATGGCAAAATGTTTGATAACTTGTCGGACACCATCGGTGTTCACTAATCACACCGCTCTATGTGTTTTAGAGAGTCGTAGGGGCGGGCTTCACCGAAAAGCGGTTTGAATTGGTGTTTACATCTTGTTCATTGCTCTGACTGGTCATAGTGTTTGTAAGATAATGATTGAGTTTGGTCTTTGTATCAATGCCAGACTATACCTTTTACGTAATGTTATAGGCCAGGCTAGTAGAACACTTCACCAGATCCAGCATCATTAGGAGTGAAGACAAGTATTTAGAGCTTCGTACATTCCTGATTTTATAAGCTGTTTATTATGGGTTTCAATCAGGCTCATTCAATCTGGCCCCCTAATCATCCCCCGCTGTAATTGGCTCATTCAATCTGGCCCCCTAATCATCCCCCGCTGTAATTGGCTCATTCAATAATTCCCTCACTCTCCACCTCAAGCTAGTGTGTGGTGAGCGTTCTGGTGCATAATGGCTGCCGTGCATCACCCAGGTGGTTGCTACACACTGGTGGTGGTCAGTGAGGTCCCCCTCCACTGTAAAGCGCTTTGGGTGTCTAGAAAGGCGCTATAGAAATCAAATGTGTTGTTGTTGTTGTTGTTGTAGTTATTTGCTGCAGAATGACCAAAAATGTCGAACACATGTCAGACCTCAAAAAGAACCCACCGGGCAGCACACACACACACACACACACACACACACACACACACACACACACAAATACATGTCAGACCTCAAAAAGAACCCACCGGGCAGCACGTCTAGAATGCTTCGGGCGAAAGGTCAATTGGACAAGAGGGATGAATGAAACTTCTTGAAAGAAATGCAGGTCTGTCTCTCTCTCTCTCTCTCTCTCTCTCTCTCTCTCTCTCTCTCTCTCTCTCTCTCTCACTCTACACACACACACACTCTCTCTCACACACACACACACACACACACACACACACACACACACACACACACAAACACAGGTCTCATGTAACAGCACAACCCCTTAGCAGGCTGGAAGAGAGGACATCTCCCTTGGGGGGCACAAACATACACACATACACACACAACACACACACACACACACACACACACACACACACACACACTCACACACACACACACACTGTTGGAGGAGAGGGTGTTTCCCTTGGGGATGCTTAAACAGCATGCAGAATCCTTATTTATCTGCATATGGCCTCCCAACACACACACACACACACACACACACACACACACACACACACACACACACACACACACACACACACACACACACACACACACACGTCTGAACCTGCTTTACACAGACATCATTCACATGCTCATTAAGATTAACAGGTGCAGACTTGGCCTATGTCTGTGTGTGTGTGTGTGTGTGTGTGTGTGTGTGTGTGTGTGTGTGTGTGTGTGTGTGTGTCTGTTGGTGCGATTTGCGTACATGCATCTGCGTGTGTATGTGTTTGTGCATTTGTGTGTATGTGTGTTTGTGTAGTGTGTGCCAAGGGTTATACTCTACACTGTTCTGTCGTCATTGGTGTTTTTAGAAACATTAAAACACAGTTCATAAGATGCTGTGCACTGCAGGTGCCCCCACTCCCTCTTTCTTTCTTTCTCTCTCTCTCTCTCTCCCTCTCTCTTTCTTAATCTCTCTCTGTCCTTTTTTCTCTCCAACTATCTCCGACTACAAACTCCTCAACTGGCTCCCTATTTCAGTGCCCCCGCCCCCCCAGTCTCATTTCTCTCTCTCTCTCTCTCTCTCTCTCTCTCTCTCTCTCTCTCTCTCTCTCTCTCTCTCTCTCTCTCTCTTTTAACCTCTCCCTCCCATCTCCCAGTTGCTCTCTGTCCTTCCCTTGTGTTTTTCTCTCCCTCTCTATATTTCTCCCGTGCACTCTCCTCTCTCTGTTATACCTTCTCTCTCTGTCACTCTCACTCCATCTCTCTCTCCCTATCTCTCTCCCTCTCCATCTCTCTCTCTCTCTCTGCCCCTCCCTCCCTCTCTCTCTCTCTCTCTCTATTTCTCTCTGCCCCTCCCTCCCCCCCCCCTCTCTCTCTCTCTCTCTCTCTCTCTCTCTCTCTCTCTCTCTCTCTCTCTCACACACACACACTCTCCTCTCTCTCTCTCTCTCTCACTCTCTCTCTCTCTCTCTCTGCCCCCTCTCTCTCTCTCTCTCTCTTCCTCTATCCAGTTGGCTGATGAACAGAATGTGAGTTACCTGAAGTCTCTGACTCAGAGATAAATAATGCAGTGTGTGTGTGTGTGTGTGTGTGTGTGTGTGTGTGTGTGTGTGTGTGTGTGTGTGTGGGGGCACAAGCCACGCAAGGGGTATCAAGTGGTCAGTATACATGGAGGCTGACACAAAGGCAACCAGTTTGCTACCGCCTGAATATGTGTGTGTGTGTGTCTGTGTGTGTGTGTGTCTGTGTGTGTGTGTGAGAGAGAGAGAGAGAGAGAGTGTACATGGATAAACACAGGATCGGTACAGGATC
>JAODXP020000006.1:23282812-23285312 GCA_027497455.2 Sardinella longiceps
TTTTTTCTCCGTCTCCTTTACTGAACTGATCATGGCATTTTTATACATCTCTCTTTTCCAGATTGTGTCAGATCTATCTATCTATCTATCTATCTATCTATCTATCTATCTATCTATCTATGTTTGACATAAAGACCATCAGGAGGGAAGACAAACACTGTGTGTGTGTGTTTGTGTGTGTGTGTGTGTGTTGTGTGTGTGTGTGTGTGTGTGTGTGTGTGTGTGTGTGAAGGAGGGAAGGTTGTGGGGATCCCAAGGGGGTGATCCTTAAGGAGAGCGTGTGTGTGTGTGTGTGTGTGTGTGTGTGTGTGTGTGTGTGTGTGTGTGTGTGTGTTGAGGGGATCCCAAGGGGGTGATCCTTTAAGGAGGGGTCTGCAAGCAACAAAGTGGGTGTGAAGTGGGGCACACGCGTCTGAGCATATGTGTGTGTGTGTGTGTGTGTGTGTGTGCGCGCGTGTGTGTGACTCGTCTTGAAGAAGGGAGAGTGGGAGGAGGGAGCTGCAGCAGCAACCTCTCTCTCCTGTCTGTCTGCAGTTCCTGACACACCAAAATAACCCGTCTCACACACACACACACACACACACACACACACACACACACACAGAGGGAGGCAGTCCAACCTACCCTCTCTCTCTCTTTCTCTCTCTCTCACGATCAGACGCTCACACTCAGTCAGACACATGCACACACGCGCGCGCGCTCTCTCTCTCTCTCACACACACACACACACACACTCCTTGTCAGTCTCTCGGGGAAGTTGCGCGTGTGGCTGAAGAGCAGTGGAGTCTGCGGTGGACACAGAGGAAAACCCACTGGGACTATTCTCTCAACTTAGCACGGCACAGGAGGACAACTTACACACACACACACACACACACACACACACACACACACACACACACACACACACATGCGCACAGGTAAGAGTCAAGAGCTACTTTAATTCATTCTGATCTGTCAGTATGTGTTGCCGCTTCTACGGTTACATTATGGGAAGCACACAGTCTTGTGTGTGTGTGTGTGTGTGTGTGTTTGTGTTGAATGGCTTAGTTGGAGTTACTCTGGTAGATACCGGAAAGACACTACCTCAGTGGATATTCATTGAGCGGTGTGTGTGTGTGTGTGTGTGTGTGTGTGTGTGTGTGTGTGTACTGGTAGATACCAAAAAGACACTACCACAGTGGATATTCATTGAGGGAGACCGGGGGAATGTATCATGGAGGAGGTTTTGTGTGTGTGACCTGCTGTTGTGATGTGTTTGAAAGTGTGTGTGTTTAAAAGTGTGTTTGTTTGAAAGTGTGTGTGTGTGTTGGGAAGTTATTTTGCTGTACCAGGGTGTACTGGTCTATCGTAGAAAATATGTTTGGACATTTGTAACCTAGCCAGCTCAGTCAAGTGTGCGTGAGAGTTTGAGGTGTGTGTGTGTGTGTGTGTGTGTGTGTGTGTGTATGTGTTGCCAAGCCGGGAGCCTAGTAAAATGAGTTCATAAATACCACAGAGTCCTAGTAAAGAAGGTGACAGACTCTGCCATACACTCTGTCTCAGATTCATTCATTGTGTAGTCACCTACTCAGAAGTGTGTGTGTGTGTGTGTGTGTGTGTGTGTGTGTGTGTGTCTAAAAGCATATTCTTCTGAATGAGAGAGAGGGTACAGGGGAATGACGGAGTGTGTGTGTGTGTGTGTGTGTGTGTGTGTGTGTGTGTGTGTGGTGTGGTGTGTGTGGTTAAAGGAGGTGAGAGCAGAGCAGAGAAGGGTTTATGGGAGCGACAGAGCATGTGGCAGAGAGAGGAAAATAGAGAAAAGAGGGGGAATAAATAAAAGAAAGTACAAAACGGAGTGTTTCTGACAGAGTGTTTCTGACTGCTGAAGTTGTCGCGGTTCAAATCCTGCTGGCACCTCACAATCGTGCACTCAACACAGCTTGCCTTATAATTTTGTAATGCCTTATAATGCCTTGTAATCATGTTATGTACTTAGCATAGATTGCTTTATAATCATGCTATGCACTTAGCACATGCATTCCTAAGCAAAACTAGCCTTATACAGTGCATTATAGTATCTCATAAGAATGCTATATGCACTCAGCAAAACTAACCTATAGTGCATTATAATGTCTTATATCCATGCTATGCTCTTAGTGCATCTAGCACAGTGGGGGTCTACAGGCTATTACTGCAGAGATAGGACTACTAGCCTATGCACTTAGCATAGCTAGCCTTATAATGCCTTATAAGGAGGGCATGTGTTGTTGTTGTGTGTGTGTGTGTGTTGTTGTTGTGTGTGTGTGTGTGTGTTGTGTTATTCTTATGATGCCTTGTAATGCCTTATGATGCCTTATAATGCCTTATATCCATGATACGGACTCAGCACAGATGGAACTATGGAGGTCTATTATTCCAGAGGAAGGACTGCTGTATGACTGTGCCTTATGACCATGCACTAATGTGCCATAATGACTTATAATGCCTGACAGTAAACCATGCTATCCTCTCAACACTG
>JAODXP020000006.1:23328995-23333995 GCA_027497455.2 Sardinella longiceps
TCATCATCATGCAGTCAAAAAGAGAGGGGGCTGGTGGTGGTGACAGCATTGCACTGAGGGCAAGTATTTTAAAAAGCAGACATTACATGCATACAGCTGATTTGGACATTTGATGGGCAAGTATTTTTAAAAGCAGACATTACATGCAGACAGTAGATTTGGACATTTGATGGCTTTGACAGAGTCTCTGCTTGAAAGCCAGCTGGTGGTGTAGTATGTATGTATGTGTGTGTGTGTGTGTGTGTGTGTGTGTGTGTGTGTGTGTGTGTGTGTGTGTGTGTGTGTGTGTGTGTGTGTGTGTGTGTGTGTGGTGCGGAGAGGGGAGGGGCTAAGTGCAGTGAGTGGCAGGCCTGGCGTTGCTACATGATGTGCTCTTAGCGGCCCCAGTCAATAGGAATATGCCTCGTGCAGCCATCAAATCAATGTGACAGCTCTGTCGCCGTGCCAACTGCGGGCCCATCACGCTGTGCCTGACTACACGGGTGGAAGCTCGCTCTCTCTCTCCCTCTATGTGTGTGTGTGTGTGTGTGTGTGTGTGTGTGTGTGTGTGTGTGTTAGTGTGTGTGTGTAAATCCATAATCCAGCAGTGCAGAGAAACACTTAGCATCCGCGGCTACCGCTAACCATTATCATCAATCACACACCGACTGCACCCAGAATCCCGCTGTGTCGCCTCACTGACTTTCCCTATTTGTGCCGTGTCTCGTTCGGAGTCCTGTTGAGTCACCACAGTAGTGTAGATATCACAGTACTGGTGCTGCTGGAGTCCTTACTTCTCTGGTGGCACTGGAGTATCAGGGGAGTGCATAAATACACGCTAACACTTATTACGGCTTGTATAGTCTGGTCTAGTCACCACAGCAGTAGTTCTATCACCCAATAAGAGCTCGAATGAGTCTGAATAAAGGGGGATTTTGCCCTTTTTTTGCCCGCTCACTGCTGTCTCCTTAGTACTGTCTCCTTAACCTTACTATAGTCTCCATAGTACTGTCTCCTTAACCTTACTATAGTCTCCATAACCTCACTGATGTCTCCATAGTACTGTCTCCTTAACCTCACTATAGTCTCCATAACCTCACTGATGTCTCCATAGTACTGTCTCCTTAACCTCACTATAGTCTCCATAACCTCACTGCTGTCTCCATAGTACTGTCTCCTTAACCTCACTATAGTCTCCATAACCTCACTGCTGTCTCCATAGTACTGTCTCCTTAACCTCACTATAGTCTCCATAACCTCACTGCTGTCTCCATAGTACTGTCTCCTTAACCTTACTATAGTCTCCTTAACCTCACTGCTGTCTCCATAGTACTGTCTCCTTAACCTCACTATAGTCTCCATAACCTCACTGCTGTCTCCATAGTACTGTCTCCTTAACCTCACTATAGTCTCCTTAACCTCACTGCAGTCTCCATAGTACTGTCTCCTTAACCTTACTATAGTCTCCTTAACCTCACTGCAGTCTCCATAACCTCACTGCAGTCTCCTTAACCTTACTATAGTCTCCATAACCTCACTGCAGTCTCCATAACCTCACTGCAGTCTCCATAACCTCACTGCTGTCTCCATAACCTCACTGCAGTCTCCATAATCTCACTGCAGTCTCCATAACCTCACTGCAGTCCTCATAATCTCACTGCAGTCCCCCTAATCTCACAGCAGTCTCTCTAATCTCAGTGCAGTCTCCATAATCTCACTGCAATCTCCATAATCGCACTACGGTCTCCATAACCTCACTGATGTCTCCATAATCTCACAGCAGTCCCCTTAATCTCACTGCAGTCTCTCTAATCTCACTGCAGTCTCCATAATCTCACTGCAGTCTCCATAATCTCACTGCAGTCTCCATAACCTCACTGCAGTCTCCATAACCTCACTGCTGTCTCCATAACCTCACTGCAGTCTCAATACTGCTCCACAACCTCAACCTGAAAACGGCACAGAACAATTTTCCGAAAGGACAATAAACAATCTATTGATCTAACCTCACTGCAGTCTCCATAACCTCACTGCAGTCTCCATAACCTCACTGCAGTCTCAATACTGCTCCATAACCTCACTGCAGTCTCCATAATCTCACTGCAGTCTCCATAACCTCACTGCAGTCTCCATAACCTCACTGCAGTCTCCTTAACCTCACTGCAGTCTCCATAACCTCACTGCAGTCTCCATAACCTCACTGCAGTCTCCATAATCTCACTGCAGTCTCCCTAACCTCACTGCAGTCTCCATCCTGTTCCATAACATCACTGCAGTCTCCATAACCACATTGCAGTCTCCTTACTGCTCATTAATCTCACTGCAGTCTCCATAGCCTCATTGCAGTCTCCATAACCTCACTGCAGTCTCCATAACATCACTGTAGTCTCTCTAATCTCACTGCAGTCTCCATAACCTCATTCAAGTCTCCACAACCTCAATACCATCTCCATTCTGCTCTCCATGACCTCCATGCAGTCTCCATTATCTCACTACTATCTCTCTAATCTCAATACAGTCTCCATAACCTCACTGCAGTCTCTACACAGATATCTAAGTCACAGCTCACTAACCTCATTGCCGTCTCCAAACTGCTCGCTAACTTCACCAAACTGCTATATAAGGTTCTCAGCTGGGGCGTTTATGCTCGGGCTCTAAGCCCCTCCCCTTCTGCTCACCAATCCTCTGCAGGTCTATATACAACTGAAGAGAACTGGGGAGTTCTACACTGCATCACTAATGTCATGACAACAACATGAACACACAGCTTTATCCACTGAATAACTGTTTAGCATTGTTATCTTAGCTACCACAACAATCCAAATCCCTGTGGAGACAGAGCCGTATCTGAATGAAGAGAGCTATTAGCACTGTTAGCTGTTAGCTACTACTATGCTACTACTGATCACTGTGGAGATTGAGCAGTGTCTGTTAGCACTATTAACTGTTAGCTACCACTGTGCTACTACTGATCTCTGTGGAGACTGGGCAGTGTCTGAATGAAGACAGCTGTTAGCACTATTAGCTGTTAGCTACCACTATGCTACTACTGATCTCTGTGGAGACTTAGCAGTGTCTGTTAGCACTATTAGCTGTTAGCTACCACAGTGTTGTGGAGATTGAGCAGTGTCTGAATAAAGAGAGCTATTCTAACAGACGACTCGGCTCTCGGTGGATTCAACCCTAACACCCAAGCTTCTCCGTCTCAGTGTATTTGATACACTCTGTGCTCACAGCTAACAATAGCCATCTGCGCTCTCTCAAGCTCCATCCTCTAACAACTCCCCACCACCAACACACACACACACACACACACACACACACACACACACACACACACACACACACACACACACACACACACACACACACACACACTCCTTACCACCAGTCCTGATTAATGGCCCTACTACTTACATGTGTCCCACACAGCAGAGGGGACAGATGTACTGTACAGTACACTACACTACCTGACAGTGAAGCCCCAGTGTGGTGGGGGTCTCAAGGAGAGGGTCCCCAATATCTACCCCCTTCCAAGGGTATAACAGGCCACAGTGGGACTCTCAAGGAGAAGGACCCCATTATCCCATTACCCCATTAAGGACCCCACCACCGCCTCCCTCCTCCTCCTCCCTCCCCCCCTGAGAGTGTAACAGCAGACACGGGGAAAAGCAGCAGTGCTCCTGTGATGGCTTTTAAGGAGAAATATACAGAGACAGACGAGTTCTCGCTGTTAAGGGAGAAACACACACAGGTGAGTTGTTCAAGGAGGAGGAGTTATTTATCCGAGGGAGTGTGTGTGTGTGTGTGTATTTATCCGAGACAGAGAAGATCCCAGGGGGTAAAATTGAGGACTCCCTTCCCCTGATCATCTGTCTCTGGGAAAAACACACACACACACACACACACACACACACACACAAACTCTTGCCATTATGGCTCCCAAGGGAAAATGCACAGGAAGGGATTGTCGGAGGAAAAGAATCCGCATATCGGTCCGAAGACAGGAAGACGGCAGGCAGGGTCATATAGGGGTCGCAGAGGGGTCATATAGGGGTCGCAGAGGTCGAGGGTTGCGTTGTCTCCTCACAAGGAAGACGGCAGGCGGGGTCATATAGGGGTCGTATAGGGGACGCAGAGGTCGAGGTTGCGTTGTGTTGTCTCCTCACATACCTTGAGCTGTGATAAGAACGAGAGAGGAGAGGACTGGGGCGTGGGCGTGGCACCGCTGGTCTTGGAGGCGGAGTCAGAGTGAGAGGAAGCAGAGTGGGAGGAGCCTATTTTAGGGGGCAGTGGGGGTGACTTCTCCACCACCGTCACCACTGCTGCTGCGTCTCTGGCTTGAGTCCGGCCCGAGTCCGGCGGAGAGACCGCAGTGTGATGCTGGCTGAGGTTATGCTGCTGCTGTTGTTGTTTTGTGTGTGTGTGTGGTTGCTGAGGCGACGGTTGGTATGGAGACGGTATGGAGTGGTGCTGATGCTGATGTTGTTGTTGTTGATGATGATGACGATGATGATGATGTGGTTTTAAGTGATGCTGGGAATGGGCGCCACGCCGACTCCTCTCCTCCTCCCAGTCGCTACGACGGCTCCTCTCCTCCTCCCAGTCACCACGGCGACTCCTCTCCTCCCAGTCTGATTCGCTGGTCCTCCTAGAGGCCCCTCCCCTCCTCCTCCTCTTTCTCCTCCTATAGTTCCTCCCAGTCGTGCGTAGATGGGTCCCTCGGATTTGGGCCGGGCCCCTTCTCTGTCCGGGTCGTGTCGCCACTTCTCGTGGTCCCGGTCCCGGTCCCGGTCTGGACTCTCCTTCCTGCTTGTCCCCCCATGCAGAGTTTTGGGCCGGGCCTGGTACGCCTGGTTCTCCTTCTCTTTGGGCCGGGCCTGGTAGGCTTGGTTCTGGTTCTCCTTCTCTTTGGGCCGGGCCTGGTACAGGTTCTCATTATCCTTCTCCCTCTCTCTATCCCGCCGGGTGGCCTGATGCTGGGCCACCCAATCGTCCCACGGCCGCTTTATCTCCCCCTT
>JAODXP020000006.1:23371495-23373995 GCA_027497455.2 Sardinella longiceps
CATAAAATCTATTCAGCGTCTCAATAGATGTCAGCGTGTCCTCCCACTTAATTTCGAGGATGGAGTAAAAGGATGTGTGTGTGTGTGTGTGTGTGTGTGTGTGTGTGTGTGTGTGTGTGTGTGTGTGTGTGTGTGTGTGTGTGTGTGCAAGCAGTGGCGAGAGGTTTCTAAAGTCTAACTTAATAGGCTAAGCTGTTCCTTCTGTTGCTTCCAAAGTCCCAAGGAAAGCAAAAGCCTGAGGGGCCGAATCTGTACAGCTCTACACAACATGAAACACAGAGAGAGATGGAGATGGAGAGAGAGAGAGAGAGAGAGAGAGAGAGAGAGAGAGAGAGAGAGAGAGATGGAGATAGAAAGAGAGAAAGAAAGAGAAAGAGAGAGAGAGATGGAGAGAGAAAGAGAGAAAGAAAGAGACAGACAGAGACAGTCAGACAGAGAGAGAGATAGCCTTAAAGAGAACGACACAAAAGAGAGAAAGGCAGACTGACAGAGAGAGAGACAGACAGACAAAGCAAAAGACAGAGAGCGAAAGAGTGCAAAAGAGACAGAGAGAAAGAGAGAGAGAGAGAGAGAGAGAGAGAGAGAAAGAGCGAGAGAGAGAGAGAGAGAGAGAGAGAGAGAGAGAGAGAGAGAGAGAGAGAAAGAGCGAGCGAGCGAGAGAGAGAGAGAGAAAGAAATGAATAGATAAGGAAGCTGGTGTTCTTACAGGATGCTGATTCACTGAATTCCTCAACCTACACACATCCACACACTTGCATATATAATCTAAATCTCTCTCTCTCACACACACACACACACACACACACATCCACACACTTGCATATATAATCTAAATCTCTCTCTCTCTCACACACACACACACACACACACACACACACACACACACACACACACACACACACACACACACACTCTACACGCACACCTACAAACCTACACACATCCACACACTTGCATATATAATATATATATATATATATAATCTCACACACATCTCCATCACCCATAAAACACACACGCTTAAGAGTGAGTCATGGCTGGACTTTTGCATCCCACCTGTCTGTTCCACTGGTGGTGTGGCACTCCTGAAGTCTGATAAATAAACACACACACACACACACACACACCTCTCTGTTCCACTGGTGGGGTGGCAATTCTGAAGTCTGGCAAACACACACACACCTGTCTGTTCTGCTGGTGCCGTGGCACTCCTATATGACGAAGTCCGGTAAACACACACACACACACACACACACACACACACACACACACACACACACACATCTACGTCCGCTGGTGGTGTGACACTCCTGAATGATTAAGTCAGATACACAAACACGCACACACACAAACACACACACACACACACACGTCTGCTTCCGCTGGTGGTGTGACACTCCTTAATGATTAAGTCTGGTAAATACACAAACTCCCCCACCCCACAATATCAAAGATACTGTACACACACACCTTCATGGCCACACCATGGCACACACAAAATCACAGAAGCAACTAGAAGCACTTTGTTGTAGAAACTAGGCCTACATACCGCAGCTACACTGGTCCAAGTCTTCAGGCTAACTAGGTTAATAGCTGGCTTTCACCCTACGTCATTAACGTATTTTTTGGCGTTCTTCTACGCGTGCGAACCTCAACTGGTGGGCTACTGGAGCTAGAGCCATTGAAAGCACTGTGTTTTGACTGCAACTTTTTTGTACAAAAAGCCTTAGTTTTGTGCTGTTTTTGGATGTTATAAACTGTCTAAGCGAGAGAAGGGAAAGAGTTATTATCGAGTACCTAAGGAAATCGCCCATAAAGGTGAGAAATGAAAAAAAAAAAACTCAGAGAACCACGCCGTAGTACGTAATGCCCACAGCCTCGATTGTCGGCAAATCTTTCCGCTCTTCAGAAAATTCTGACATTTTCATCAAGTACGGGTCACATCCGATGTATTTCCCTACTAACTCCTTGTATCTTTCCCTACATACCGGCTCCAAACCACTACAATATGCACTTTTCTCTGTGCCGTCCATTGGTGTTGTTATGCTTGCCTCTACATCCGGCCTGTTTGAGATACCTGATTGGCTACAGAGGGCAAGGCATGCTGGGTAGAACTGAGGCTTCTCCATTGGGCAGAAGTCTGTGATGTAGCTAAACCTCTGACTGACTTAGCCAACCAGCCGATCATGTTATAAGATAAATGGATCCCAACAGCTATTGTTTGTCTAACCTAGCAACAGTAACATAGGAAGGCGGAACTTGGCATCGGATTTTTAACTAGCGCAGAACTTCATAATCTGATGATCTGACACACACACACAAACACACACACACACAAATTGTTTTAAAAACATACACAAACAGCCCTTAACATACAGCCATTGACATCATTCACAAAAATGTATTTTTCAGTTCACATTTACACACACACACACACACACACACACACACAGCTAATAACAGATGTTGACGTCTTTATTTTATTCTTCAGTTCAGAAGC
>JAODXP020000006.1:23376495-23383995 GCA_027497455.2 Sardinella longiceps
ATCTCTCCAATGGTGCCGATGTGTGGCTGATGGGAGAGGAACTCTGATTGCTCTAGTCTGTATGATCTCTTCTTGGCTTCAGCTACAGTAGAGCTCTCCTTTCATCTCCAAGGAGACGGACGCTTTCACCATCCCATAATAGCCTTCGCAGGCAGTTCTGTTCCAATAGCTAACATTACTACAACATTTTTAGAACCTACAACAAGCAACTGGAGGTGGGGGGGGGGGGGGGTTCTTCTTCATAGCCAGTTCTGTAGTTAACATTATTACAACATTATCATGGGCTTATCAACGATGGAATGAAATACTGTTTTCTGATTGGCTGTCAGGGTGTCCGTTATTTCTAGATAACAGGACACCTGTGACGTTTGGGGGGTAAAAAAAGTTTCACCAGCGTTCCTTGTCAATGCCCTTTAGAACGCAGCCTTGTGGATCTTCTTTCATATGAAAATTGTACCCCAACTGAACATATAACATTATTAACTTCCAACAGGCCACAGGGGAGAACACATTATCATTTTCATACCCAGTTTGACAGCCAGCTCTCCTTCTGTAACTAAAATATTAATCATTATTACACGGCTCTTCATAATGCTGAAGAATGCTCCAATCACTTCAATGGGACCTACCAGCATTCCACAGTCTGATCATTTTTAATAACGGACTGTTGCTAAGTGTAACAGTCCGCTGTCAAGCAAAAGTGAAACAGAACGTTGTCTTAACCAATCAGCTTATAAGTTAACAGAATACTTCTTTTCCATGGACGGTATTATCCATCTTAGTCATTAAAGCTACTGTAAAAGCAGTGATAAACAGTGCTTCATTGCATGTTGTTATTAATATCATATATAATATAGCAGGTAGCCGTGTAATAAGCGGGATAACATGGCCGCGATAATGACCGCCTCACCGAACGTTATCCCTTACTTAAATAACATTATTACTATAGCATATTACAACATTATTAGGCTATACCATATTATAGCATTATTATTAGCTTATAACACTAGGCTTATATAACATTACAACATTCAGCTCTAGAACGAGGTAGGATAGATTCTCTGACCATTTCCCGAGTGCATGATACAATGTAATTATGTTATTGAAAAGCCAGCCACTATTCTGTGTGTGTGTGTGTGTGTGTGTGTGTGTGTGACATGGGCCAGCTCTAGACCAGGTCTAGTCTGGTGAGTGTGTGCGTGTGTGTGTGTGTGGGCGTGTGTGGTGTGTGTGTGTGTGTGTGTGTGTGTGAGTGTGTGTGTGTGTGTGTGGGTCACAGATAATTGGATTAGTGTAAATGGTGAACAGAGAGACGTGGTTGAGACGGACCCCTCTGAGAGTCGGGCGTCTGTGAGAGACGATATTAGCACAAGAATGGAACTCACTGGGGAACATTCTAGAAGAACAGGAACGCCATAGTGGAGAGGACAAGCAGGGGTAAGGGGGGATTCCCTAAACCAGACACACACACACACACACACACGCACACGCACACACAGACACACACGCACACACACACACACGCACACACACACACACAGACAGACAGACACACACACACACCTCCTTCACAAAGCCAAAGGTTTAATGGAGCATGTCTCTTTCAAGTTGAGTCTCAAGTCTAAGCCCTAGCTTTATTTCTGGGAACAAAACAAACAAACAAACAAACAAAAAACACAAGCACAAACACAAACACAAACGCAACAACTCTAGAACAACAGCAATTCTAATGCCCAGGGAGAAGAGATAAAGATAAAGAGAGAGACGAACAGAAGCAGTGGAAAACCTTCTGATGCTCCCTTTCTGCACACACACACACACACACACACACACACACACACACACTCACACAGACACACTCATACACACACACACACACACACACAGACACACACACTCACACACACACACACGCAGACACACACTCACACACACGAGAGAAACACTCTAAACACACACAGCAACACTCTACAACAAAAACACACACACACACACACACACTGAAACACTCTAAACACACACACACACACACACACACACACACACAAAGCAACACTCTTACACACACACATATATTCTGTTGAGTCTCCTACCCTAGCCCAGCCTAAGACAAGCCAAGAGGACAAGTTCCTTCCCTCCCACATGATTAACTCTGCTGCCACAACACACAGACAAAGGGCAGCAACTACTGACTAGCTAAGCTAGTTCATTAACCACCCTCACACACACACACACACACACACAACATTGAAACTCACACAATTCAAGGGGCCAGAAGCCAACACACACACACACACACACACACACAAACACACACACAACGTTGAAACTCACACAATTCAAGGGGCCAGAAGCCAACACACACACACACACACACACACACACACACACACAACATTGAAACTCACACAATTCAAGGGTCCAGAAGCCGACACACACACACACACACACACACACACACACCATTGAAACTCACACAATTCAAGGGGCCAGAAGCCGACACAGAGAGCATCTGGGAGTGTGGTACAAACCTGTAGCATACTGTAGATGTCACATGTTGTTCTAGTGAGGCATTTCCAGCATAACAACACACAACGGGGCCATACAACCTTCTGTGTGTGTGTGTGTGTGTGTGTGTGTGTGTGTGTGTGTGTGTGTGTGTGTGTGTTGGGGGGGGGGTTCTAATGGGGTATTTCCAGCATAACAACACACAACAAGGCCATACAACCATCTGACTTCTGCCTCTAGCATGGGCACATGAGCAACCATACCAAAGCATTTCTCTCCATACAAGAGTGTGTGTATGTGTGTGTGTGTGTGTGTGTGTGTGTGTGTGTGTGTGTGTGTGTGTGTTAGAATGGAGAAGGGAGTAGTGGGTCAGTAAATGTCATGTGAAGTCAAGCAGTTATATGAGCAAAGTGTCTGGCTCACTTCATCGTGAAATAAACAAGAAAACACAAACATTACACAAACACACAGAGACCACACACACACACACACACACACACACACACACACACACACACTACATGAGGAAGTGTTGACAGGTCACTGGAGCCCTCAATAGCCCCTATCTTTGGCAGCAACACCCACAAGATAACACATGAGGGATCTGTCCACACAACTGCATGTTTGTTCATGCGCCCGCGCGCGCACACACACACACACACAGGCAGTCTGTAGAGAGTGGTTTGTGCACACACACACACACACACGAGGGGTCTGTCCACATAAACACACCTATATGCATTCCTCTTCTGCACACACTATAGCCACGGACAACTCCAAACTTTTGTCCAGGTGCTTCCAGCGTTCACCCACTTTTATTAGGACTAAGAGTCTCACCACCTTATGCACCCCCCCCCCCCCCCACCACCACCACCACCCCACTTTCCCTCACACACATAGGCTAAAGGCACACTCTCCAACATAAGCCAAAATAATTTCAACCACTGACATTCTACCACTGAAAGATTCCGTCGGCAAGAAATATAAAAAGATAGCTTGTCCTGCATTAACCACATACGTGCAGGCAGGATTATGACTTACGGGCTGATTCATTCATTCATTAATTGTTTATCAGGCGGAGAATGTGCTGAAATGTCCCCGGTATCGGCATGACTAGCCGGATCTGCCAGAGGTAAAGGGCGAGAGAAAGGCGACTCTAGTCCTGCGGATAGAACACTGGCGTGCATAGAACACTACGGGACGGAAGCCTTCCATAAAAGAACTATCAGACCGCCTCAGCCATTCTCTGCTTGTACAGCCTTGATGTAGATTGCATAGACATAGACGAATAACAGTAAGCTACACGCTATCCAACTACAGGACAGATAGACAAAATGATTTGTTCAGACAAAGGCCATCACGACTGATATAATTCTCTCCATCAAGGGGTCGTATTGAAAGCACACGCACACATCAGCAAAGTTTGGAGGACTAATTGCTGCAGTAGGACTTTATTTCGTGCCAATCTAACGTTTACTCCGATCCCAATCAGCCTTATTGATGGTGCGTGAATGCAGTCCAAACCAAATCCAACATTCTGAACGTAGGCTACGACATTAATCCGTATCGCTGGAGAAATCAGCACGCAAAAGATCCCTGAAGGTTTAACGTTGGTGGATTAAAGAACTGCATTTGGGAAATTATTGTACAAAAATGGTGCGCCCGCCGCTGAAAGAAAGGCTCGTCATCAGATGTCACAAAAAAGCGAGGACAGCGCTTACTTTCAGTGCGTCTTTGGTCAGTCCAACGTTACCACTATCAAGTTCATAAAAGCTTTGAGGCGCTGCCAAAATTTCAAATATGGGCTAGTCCATACCTTTTTCAACCAGGCAAACATACATTATAGTAAACAGCAGCCATTCAATCATGTTCGTAACAAGTAACGTTAACCCATGCTTATTTGAGACACACACACACACAAATGATTCTGGTGATTTCGCGAAGTTCGAGTGTGCTGACGTTAAACTAGTGCATCGTCAAATCCAGTATCTTTTCCAGAGAGGAGCATTGTGGCAGGCTAACGTTACTGTAGGTAACGGGAGAACGCAGGTCCATATTGACATGACTTCATCCAAGAATAGAGCTAGATTTGTAGTGTAAGCTTTGCAATCATGTTAGATGGTCTCTTTGTTACACAATGAAATGGCATTATGGAAGACTGAAAGTTTGAGCACGATCACAATGCTACGCCCTACGGTATCTCAAATGCTCGGCATATTATCTACGAGATGTAAAATGTAACGTTAGGCTATAGCAAATCGTGACTGGCTGAGGGCAAATTTGCAGGTGTTTGACCACGTTAAGAACAAAATAACCCATGCATTCCCAAGTCAAGAGAGAAACCATAACGTTAAGTGATCATCGAAGACTGGCTAAAGGCTTCATGTCTATTGCGTTTGCCCAAATTGCAGAGATTATGAACGCTTGGCAGCACCCTGTGACTCCAAACACAAGCTGACTGCCTGCCTAGCCTGAGGCGATAACGTTAGACTGGGCACGTAACATTAGTTACGGAGTGCTAGGTAACCTGCCGCATTCTTCATTTTATAAGGTCTCTGTACGCGAATCGATATTATTGACAGGCTCCCTAAACGTATCGATGCACTTTCCTTAAACGGTTTCACATAAGGCTAACGTTACCTGGAAAAATGTGGGCTATAACTGTCACTGTGGCTGCTTTAAACTGAAATATAATGCGGTGCATACCAGTAAGGCTTCAAGGTAACGTCACAAATGTTAATCTTTTCAGTATTTTTTAACTAGTTCCGACAGCTACTTTGCTACAAAATAATCATCCATTAACGTTATGGTTCCTGTCAACGTTATTCCAATGTCACTCGCGTCACACACGACAAAATATCGTCTCATCTAACAGAAAACTTATAATATGCACTGTATATGGCAACTTAGAGTAATTAAAACCAAATCTTACCTTTCTTGTCTTCACAATCGTGATATAGCCTATCGTGCCTCCAAAACAGCACCCCACTTTCCCGTCAGTGGTAATAAACTTTATCCTCTATTTTTCCTCTTGACTACACACACACACCGCAGTTCCCTCCCTGGCTAGCACTTGCTAGCGGAACACCACTGATTTGTGTTTTCAGTTTGAGACCAGTAACCGTGATTGCGGACGAAAGGCCACCCTGAAAAGCAAAAATCAGTCTCAAAAGACAATCTCGGAGTGTCTCTGATAGTGATTCGGATGTTTCTGTAGCGAGATAAAGTTTATCTCCTTCTCTCCTTCTCGACCGCCATCTTTCCCGCGGGGCACGACGGGTAATCCTTAGGAATCCCCACGTACTGCGTGTCCTGACGTGAGTTTTTCGGGAGACAGACAGCAGGTGCGAAGGGGGCTGCGCCAGAAGTAGCGCTGAATGACATAGCCTATAAAAGGAGGAGACGCTAGAATGAACATCAGCATCACTACTCCTAGTAACTATTGCGGTCTTTTGCCTACCAAAAGACAATGATTCCAGAGGAGACTGTCATAAAAATGTAACCTATTACAACTATTGTATTACATTGTAATGACAAGCAGGTAAAATGATTGGACAAATGTGGATATGTAGGGGCCAAGGTGCCTCCATGACACAACAACCACCTGCATAAACCCACGGTAGGTCTCAACACTTTGCCTCAGTGGGATATCACTGATGTGGTGTCGGGATCCCTTTAAAAGCCAGTTTGAGTCCTGTGGAGAATAAGCTGAGCAGCAGGTGGCAGTCTGGAGTTCCTTATGGCGTGACTGCTGCGCTGTAGCCCCCACTAGCCTACGCTCACCACCAACTCCTGCTGCTGCTCATGTGATCCAATCCCAGTCAGCTCTCTCTCTCTCTCTCTCTCTCTCTCTCTCTCTCTCTCTCTCTCTCTCTCTCTCTCTCTCTCTCACCCCCTCCCCTCTGTCACTCTCTCTCTCTCTCCCTCCACCAACTCCTATTCTCTCTCTCTCTTTCACACACACACACACACACTTTCTCTCTCTCTCTCTCTCTCTCTCTCTCTCTCTCTCTCTCTCTCTCTCTCTCTCTCCCCCCTCCCCCTATCACTCTCTCTCTCTCTCCCTCTCTTTCACCCACACACACACACACACACACACTTTCTCTCTCTCTCTCTCTCTCTCTCTCTCTCTCTCTCTCTCTCTCTCTCTCTACACACACACACACACACTTTCTCTCTCCATCTCTCACCCACTTTCTCTCCCTGTCTCTCCCTCCTTCTCTCCACCTGCAGGGACTCAAACATGGCTCTGCGTGTAGTATGACTCAGAGGAGTCTAGTCTGTCTGTATGAGGTTGTCTGTCTGTCTGGAGGCCTCCATGCTGGGTTGTGTGTGTGTGTGTGTACAAGTAATCATTTCCCCACTGTTCCCCTCTCTGGAAAACACCCCACCCGACTCAGAGAAGTCTGTCCAAATCCTACTGACCCTTATGTAGCCAGCGTTGCTCCGCACCGCACATGGGTCTTGAACATTGGAGTCAAACACTCTAACCACTGAGCTGAAAAGCCCAGGCTTCCAACTCAGCGGTTAGAAGTATTCTCAAGGCTAGAGTTGTGAGGATTTACATGTCCTGTTAGGGGCCGTTCACACTGAACACGCTTTTCCGCTTGTAAAACGCGCGAGTATTCTGAAAAATAAGTGACAAAAACTTGCGAGGTCGAAAATGATAAATGTACGTCTTGTTGCTATGACAGCTAGATTTGGCTAAACCGCTAACTCCCCGACTTAGCTATGACTGGCAGCTAGGCAACGGACTCATTGTTGAAGAAAACGCGACCTCAAAAGTTAAACTATTTTCAACTTTGACGCTTGCGTTTTTAGTCGCTTGCGTTTACTTGCGCTTTTTTACGCGAGGCGCGTAGCAACGGTCAAGTCGCATCGTTCCATAGGGAAACAATGGAAATCGAGCGCCTGGAGGTGAAAAAAGCGTGTCAGTGTGAACGGCCGCTACTAGCCCAAGCTAGTTGGCATCCGTTATTCTACACTCACCAG
>JAODXP020000006.1:23408794-23423794 GCA_027497455.2 Sardinella longiceps
ACTGCAGATATCCATGTGTGCTCTAAGGAGAAGCCGTGTCTGAATGGAGCCACCTGTGAGACAGACGAGACTGGGGAATACTCTTGCCTCTGCCCCGAGGGCTTCCATGGCCGACACTGCCAATACAGAATGGGGCCATGCTACAGCACCAAGTAAGACTGCTCTCTCACACACACACACACACACACACACACACACACACACACACACACACACACACACACACACACACACACACAGGGTTAACATGGGAGACAGCGCCAATTCTGGATGGGACCATGCTACTGCACCAAGTAAGACTGCTCACACACACACGCACACACGTATACTGTACATATAACACTCACTGTCTGTCACAAGGTTAGGGGTTCGAGAAACACTCTGTTTATAAAACTGGGCTCGGGTTTTATAAACACACACAAAGCAAATGTCACATGAGCCTGTCTTAGAATTTAGTGAAACACACACACACACACACACACACACACACACACACACACACACGCACACACACACAAACAAACTGTTCTGCATGTGCCTGTTTTAGTTCTTTACACACACTCACACACACAAACCAAGCTGATGTCACATGTGTCTGTGGAAAGCACTGATAGCTGTTCACCATGGCAACCAGCCCTCCAGTAGCAACCACACTCACAATGAAGACACACACACACACACACACACACACACACACACACACACACACACGCACACACACACACACACACACACACACACACACACACTTCCACTAGCACCCACACTAGCCTTCCACTAGCACCCACACTCACAATGAAGACACACACTTACACACACACTCACAATGAAGACGCACACAAACTTACTCACACACACACAGACACACACACACAAAGAAGACACACACACACACTCACAATGAACACACACACACACACACATCCCTCTGCAGAAGAAAACACTCACAATGAAAACACACACACAGTACAGCATTATCCCTCTGCAGAAAACACACACACACACACACACACACACACACACACACACACACACACACACACACACACACATATATATACAGTACAGCGTGATCTTTCTGCAGAACAGAGGATGCTCTCAAACACACACATTGAGTGGAAACACATACAAAATGTGGATGTGATTTTTTATCATCTTGGCTACATTTATGTGCAATTACATTTTATCCTCTTGGATATATTTATATTATTATGTCATTATGTTAACCCTGTGTCTATGTCTGCATACATTTGTGTGCCAATACTTATAGTTGTGTATACATCTGGATGTGTGTGTGTGTGTGTGTGTGTGTGTGTGTGTGACTGACTTGAATATAGTAATATCTTTTTCTCTCCACTAGTCCAAGGCCTAGTACTGTTTGTGACCCCTCTCAGGTCGAATCGTTTTATTGTTTGTGAACAAACACAGAGACCTTATGAATTGAGAAAAACTCAATGTGTGTGTGTGTGTGTGTGTTGATCAGGTCCCCCTGTAAAAACGGAGGTCAGTGTGAGGACTTCGGCGGTTTCTCTCCGACGCTGTCGTGTCGGTGCCTGGCGGGCTTCACGGGGGCACGGTGCGAGATCGACGTTGACGACTGTCAGCTGCAGCCCTGTGCCAACGGTGCCACCTGCGTGGACGGCGTCAACCGCTTCTCCTGCCTGTGCCCGCCGGGCTTCAGCGGCCGCTTCTGCTCCGCCAACCTGGACGACTGCGCCAGCCAACCCTGCCTCAACGGTGCCCGCTGCCTCGACCGCGTCAACGCCTTCCTCTGCCTCTGTGCCCACGGGTACACGGGCACCACCTGCCAGGTGCCACCCTGGGAGGGTCCACAGGGGGTGCTAGAGAGCGGGCAGGGTGGGGGTGGGGGTAGTAGGGGGGTGGGGAGGAGGGGGGCAGAGGGGGTAATAGAACGCACGAGGGGGGTGGGGAGGGGGAGGGGGGTGGTTCTGATGAGCGTCTGCTGAAGATCTCGGTGAAGGAGGTGTTTGCGCAGCGAGGGGGTTCGGCGGGGCTGTCTGAGGGCCAGCTGGTGGTGGTGTTGGTGCTGGGGGGGGTGACAGTGGCGGTGGTCATCCTGACGGGGGCGCTAGTGTTGCGTGGTCACTGGGAGAAACACTGCGCCCCTCGCTGCCGCTGCAGACCGCACCCAAACTCCTCCTCCTCTTCCTCTTCCTCCTCATCGTCGTCCCCGGCAACATCCCCACTCCAGCTGTTCCGGGGTTGCCGAGCAACGCAAGGACAAGACCATGAGGAGGCGTGGTCTTCGCCAGCTCCTCCCGAACGCGAGTGTAAGATCAGCTTCCTCGAACCGCCTCCGCCGTCCGACTCCGACCCGCCAGAACCCGAGAAGAAGAAACTCAACACAGAGGTCATCTAAGCCACGCCCCTTCCTGTTCTCTACCTCCAATCAGGCGTGGAGCCGTGGCTGGACCTATCAGAGTGGGCAATCCATGCCCCTCCCCTATTCCGTTACAAGCCACACCCCCTGGGGACCTACAAGGGGAGGGCTGATATTCGGAACCGTCCAGAATGCTCTGTGATTGGCTGAGCAGTCTAATGTCTCAGTCACACACACACATACACACAAACAGCTGTGTTCAAGCAGCACAAGGGGGAAGATGTTTGTACCTTCCTGCCTCTGTTACACACACACACACACACTCAGGGGTGTGTTCGATAGGTGAAAGAGAAGAGTACTTCACCATGTTACACAAACACACACACACACACACTCACACAGAGAAGCAGGGATCTTACATCTTTACATCGAGACTTCTACTCGTTCAAACACACAGGGGTTCTACTCCTGTTCTACACAGGAGCAAGGTGTTTGAACATCCTCTCACGGACACACACACACACACACACACACATACACACACACACACACACACACACACACACACACACACACACACACACACACACAAACAGTGTTCAACACGTAAAGGGAAGTGTGCTTATAACATTCTCAACCCCATTCTAAGCACATGGATGAGACTGTATTCCGTCTCAAAACAAGTATATTAGGCTGTGTTCAATACGTTTCACAAAGCCTCACACACAACTTTTGAAAGGGAAATTCTCTTTGTAACTTCCTCACACACACACACACACACACACACACAGGGATAACTTGAACATGTAAAGGAGAGGGGTGTGTGTAACATCCTTTCTCTTAGTACAATGTGACCAGCGTCTGTCAATCATGGTGCAAGTCCTCATAGGACTGAGAAAATGTTACTTTCTCTTCAGACACACACACACACACGCACACACACAAAAGGAAAAAAAAACAAACACAAACACACACACACACACATACATGCACTCACATAATTACAGACAAACACATGCATACACACACATACTGACACTGAAAAAACACTGGACACCCAAACTCACACACGCTGGGTGAAACACACAAGACTGTACTCAAACACAGTCACACAAACACCCGCTGAGTAAATGAGATTGTTTCACGCAATCTGGCCGTCCTTCGAAAGACTGAATCCTTCTCTCGAATTGGCCAGCTGTCCTTTGAAAGACTGAATCCTTCCCTCTGGTTGGTCAGTTGTTCTTTGAAAGACTGAAAGACTGAATCCTTTCCTCTGATTGGTCAATTGTCCTCTGATTTGAAGGACTGAATCCTTCCCTCTGATTGGTCAGCTGTCCTCAAAGACTGAATTCTTCTCTCGGATTGGTCAGCTGTCCTTTGGAAGACTGAAAGACTGAATCCTTCCCTCTGATTGGTCAATTGTCCTTTGAAAGACTGAATCCTTCCTTGTGATTGGTCAGCTGTGCTCAGTGCTATGGGACTCTTGCCATATTTCATGTGATGGATACATATGGAATGTTTGTTTGTTTGTTTGTTATTTAAATGTTTTTATTATTCTAATGGTGGAACATCTCTCACATACATTTTGCCATAAACAGTAATACTGTGAGCATCCCAGAATACGATACTGCACTTTTGAAAAGAGCAAAACTAAAACAAAACACACCAGTACTGTACTGTTAACTGTAAACGAGTGTCTTGCACTGAGATATATATATAAATATAAATATGAATCAATATTGAAAGTCTGTATTGAATGTTGAACTGTAGACCGACTTTGTTGTCATATAAAATTTAAATTATTAATGTAATTTATTTGTGATTAATTATGTACTATTTGATGGATGTTTTTGTTGTTGTTGTTGTTGTTATGTCACTCCTATTTTTGATACTAAAGTTTATGGATTAAAACTTTGTGAACTGTTCATCAGACTCTGACTTTGAATTAGCATAGAAATCTAGACGTACTCGGTAGCAAATTGAATTTACTCAGCGAGTATGTCGTCTGGCCATCAGCCATAGGTTGTACTCAGACATCGGTAGTGTCTGAGCTTTTTAAATCCAAAGGCAATGCTTTAAGTTGTATTCAGACATTGTGGACAGGAAGTCACTGGGCAGGCTTAGCTTTGCTTGAATCGGCTTGTTAGTTGCGCTGAGGTTTTAGCCGTCTTACCCGAGGATCCATCACTCGTGGCCAGACTATACATTTTTGTGTCTGGTTTGTCAGGCTAACTTTGAATAGCATTCCTCTTCTCCCCTGATGGCTCTGTGGTATGTGATATTAGATCGCCCCCTTGTGGCCACTCTGAGTCAGCACTGAAGCTGTGCTGTCTGGGAGATCATAGTAAAGTCATCATATGGATAACTAGAAAAGCGCTCAGAGAGCACAGACCTCCGCCAAGACAATGTGGTCACAGATGGTGTTCTGGGTCACTGATCGCCACCAAAATCGAATCAGTTCTTCCTCGTCCCAGTACACACATTGTCCGAAAATTTCATCCAAATCCATGCAGTGCTTTTCGGGTTATGTTGTACACAGACACACACACACACACACACACACACACACACACGCAGAGCAAAACATAACCTCCTTGGCGGAGGTAATAATTATTTAGTAGTCCATACATGTTCTGTACCCTTTAGTAATATTTTTTGAAGAAAACAGTTATGTATTGTAGGTGTTACTTGTTTATTTTGGTATTTCTGCTTTATCTTTTCATATATGTAGTAGGTATATATGTCACATAGGCCTTTGCCATGTTTACTGACATAGACATTCTGTTTGGCTGATATTTGTATTTGTAAATTATGAATTGGAAGGACCCCAGGAAGAATAGCTGCTGCTCTAAGCAAAAGCTAATGGGGATCTAATAAAAACTCAAACTCAAACTCAAACCATAAATGCAACTTAGGGATCCCCATCTCCTGGCCCCTGTTTCTGCTTACTTTACTAATGGATTAAAGAGGTGATCCAGAGTGATCTCAAGCATAGCCCTGCCTAACAAGCCTGCCAAACGCACAAGTTAGCGAGTGGAACAAAATGATTTGGAACAGCATAGACGGAATGCGAATATAGAAGCGAACAAGCATTTTACACTGAATCAATGGATCCTCATAATTCGAAAGTAAGATCTGAGGTGCCATTGACTCAATGAAACATGTGTCGCGTTCGCGTTAGGTCTATGCTGTTTGAAATTCTTTCATTCCATGTGGAATACATTGCTGTTAGAAGGCTTGTGCAACAGGGCTATGCTTAAACATAATCCGGAGCTGTCCTTTAAACTTTCTGTTTACCTTTCCAATTATATTAGACTTTATGTAGACTTTGTGAAAACAACCAGAAATGTGTCAACTGTATGGCTACAACAGGCCAATGGTGTGCTAAAACTTTATTCACCATCGGGACCCCCCAACAAAACAAAAAACAATATCATCAGAAACTATTAGCAAGAATCTCACCATCAAAGTCTGTTGCAAATGAAACCATTTAATGTCACATTTATTGGCATTAACATTAAGGCATGCAGGAGAATGTGTAACACACACACACACACACACACACACACACACACACCCTCCACTCCTCTCTTTCCCTCTCCTCACACAGACAGGGGTGAACTCTGTGTGTGTGTGTGTGTGTGTGTGTGTGTGTGTGTGTGTGTGTGTGTGTGTGTGTGTGTGTGTGTGGCGTTTAGGACTAGCTGGCCTCCTAACACAGGTAAACTCTATGTAGTTAACGCTGATCCCTTTGATCATCAATCAGAAACATCAGGAATGAACATGTAAAATACGGAATGTTTGAAGTGATTTAGACATACAGTATATAGTGTGTGTGTGTGTGTGTGTGTGTGTGTGTGTGTGTGTGAGAGAGAGAGAGAGTGTGTGGTGTCCAGAGGCAATAATGCCAGACAAGTGCTTTGAAATTATTTGTGTCCAACATCCCCCTCTAGTGGTGATGGTGGAGTACTACATCACAGCACTAATGTCCAGTAATGAGCTACAGAGCTGACCTCTCTCCCATGGTCAACCTGTGCTTGGCTTCTAAAGTCACTACCTGACCACCAGTCTTTTGTGCAGACACGGAACCAAAGGATCTTCTAAAGGTTCCCATGGCGGTTCCACTCAGTTCTTGTTCAGGCTGCTGAAGAACTCTTCCAGAACACGCTCGACCTCCTCCTCAGTGTAGTCCCTGACGTGGAACAGAGAACCGTCCTCGGCCCCGCGGATCATCGCTGACAGCACTGCAGAAATGGAGAGAGGAAGAAAACAAGTTTTTTTTTTCCTAAAGATATTTTTAGGGTCTTTTTCCATCTTTATTGGACAGGACAGTGTAGAGAGACGGGAAATGAGTGAGAGAGAGAGACGGCACCATCAGTTCTATATATATAGTCTATGGTCCATACATGCAACCAAACTTTAGGATCTTCCAGGTGAACACTCTCCTGGATTTCAAGTCATTTATGGTCCCTGTTTCTGCTTTCTTTACAGATTGCTTTAAACTTTCTGTTTACTATTCCAATTATATTAGACTTTATATAGACTTTATGAAAACAACCAGAAACGTGTCAACTATATGGCTACAACAGACCAATGGTGTGCTAAGAGCTTGTTCACCATCAGGGGAAAAAACCCAAAACAAAACAGAACAAAACAAAAACAAGTTTTTTTTCCTAAAGATATTTTTAGGGTCTTTTTCCATCTTTATTGGACAGGACAGTGTAGAGAGACGGGAAATGAGTGAGAGAGAGAGACGGGGAGGGATCAGAAAATGACCTCGGGTTGGAATTGACCAAAAGTCCCCGGATTTATGATATGGCACCTTAGCCAACCGAGTCACGACGCACCCGAAAACTAATCTTTAATTTCTTTATACGGGCCCATGCAACTACTTTTTGCTTCTTTTCCTTAACGTCACTAGTTTAGAGTCATTGGGATGGCTCCATAAGACTTTATGGGTCAACTGGTAACTGTTTCGACTTCCAAGTGCATCTGGGTGGAACCGTAGATGTGTCACAGAGTAGAGAATAGAGCTCAGGGATAGAGAATGCCATATTGCTGTGTGTGTGTGTGTGTGTGTGTGTGTGTGTGTGTGTGTGTGTTTACCTCTGCCTGAGGATGGCCTGAACAGGCAGAAGATCTTCTTGCCCATGTCCAGAGCCCGGCCCAGTTCATATCCAACACCTAGAGAGGGCTGAGTCACCTCTGCTACTATTACTAGGGAGGGGAGAGGAGGAGAGAGAGATGGGGGGAGGAGGGGAGAGGAGGAGAGAGAGATGGGGTGATAGAGAGACATGGAAAGAGGAGGAGAGAGGGGTAGGAGGAAAAAGGAGGAGGGAGAAATGTGGAGAGAGGAGGGGAGAAGTGGAGAGGGGAGAGAGATAGAGAGAGGAGGGGAGATGAGGAGAGAGGAGGAGAAAGATGGAGGAAGGGAGAGGGGGAGAGAGGAGGAGAGAGAGGAGGGCAGAGATGGGGAGAGGAGGTCAGAAGTGGAGAGAGATACAAAGAGGAGGAGAGAGATAGAGAGAGTTGAAGAGAGGAAAGAGATTAGGAGAGGTGGAGAGAAGTGGAGAGGGGGAGAGAGGTGGAGAGAGAGATGGAGAGATATGGAAAGGAGAAGAGCAGCAGGAGAGAAAAGGGAGAATGGGGGAAAGGTCCATGAATACAACATTAATATAACCTCCTGAACACATCTCCTCCTCTCCTCCTCTTTAAATGTAAATGTATTGTTAAATTACTTGGAATGCACTGATCTAGTACTTCTAAACTCTTGCACTTGCTCTCCTATTAGCAAATGGCACTCCCAGTAGGCACTTACTTGTATTGTGTTGCAGCTTATTGTTATCCCTCTTTTGTAAGTCGCTTTGGATAAAAGCGTCTGCTAAATGCATAAATGTAAATGTAAATGTAAATCTTATGACATTTGGGTGTGGTTGATATGTTGGGGGTATAGGGGGGATATAGGATGTCATCAGTGCACCTACATACTGTAGATATGCACCAACACAGATATGCACATAGTCTGTCTCTGGGCATGTGAGCAGAATACATAAGAATCAATCAGTGCTGCCGGGCTACAGGGGTGTGTGTCAGATAATTGAGACTTTGTATGCACACTCTCAGATACTCTCAGATTCACACATTTGTACAAAGTCACTCTCATAGTCACACACTCACAGTGTGCATCTGATGTATGTCTTAGTACATGTGTACAGTGTGTGTGTGTGTGTGTGTGTGTGTGTGTGTGTGTGTGTGTGTGTGTGTGTGTGTGTGTGTGTGTGTGTACGCAGATGTGTCTGTGTGTAAATGTGCGTGTCTAGATGTGTTATGTGCAGGCCAAAATGCTGCTATTGTTGAGGCTAACATTACCTATCCTCCCATCCTATCAATCAGGAAAAAAAATATTACTGGAGTCAAATAATCTGTTTAATCTACTGTAGGTGGCTGGCTTAATTTACCATCAGACATCCCCAGCCATTTCATGTCTCGGTCATGGATTGCCTTGTCTCCTTCAACTGAAGCATCTTCACCTGAAGGGGAAAAAAAACATGTTTGGGAGAATGATTACACAACTCCGTAAGTGTGTATGACCAGTAACTATGGTGGCTCCAACAGGGAGTTTAATTGTGGAAAAGTTCAGTCACCACTCACCAGTGACTGAAGAAATCAATGATTTATTTCTGAATAAATAAATGATTGACCACAAGCTGGCCACTTAAGACGATATGCACCAGAATTGGCCCAACATTGGAATGCAATTTAATATAAATATAAATCTGCAATAAAAAGCTTTTCTAAAGCAACTTACCTTTTTCAGTGAGGTGACCATGGCTCACGTGCTCCGTTAAAACTGTCCCGTACTGCTGACATTTTTTGACAATCTTCTGATATAGAAGCACGTCATCCCTGCCTCCCCGGATGCTACCGCAAAAGTATATGTGCATGGTAAAACTTAAGACTGGAGGAGAATTAGGTTTAAATGAAGATTTCACGAACTACCAACTTGAGTACTGTAGGACTCTGTCAAGTTCAGAATTACAGCAGCACAACACGCGCCAAAACTGTAGCGCAAGACTACTTTCCTGAACGCCCCCTTTCCAGACGTCACATCTAAAGTTGAAGCATTTGGCGCCATCGTGTGGTGGTTTGAATTTATTAACACCATAAACTAGGGAAAAGGGTGACTTATTAAAATTTCTGTGACAGCCTCCTGTATAGTTAATAAATACAATACATGGCAATGAAATCATTCGTTCGGAGGAACTTGAACATCTTTGGTTAACTGAAAACTGGCAAAGAAAGCAACTCTGGATGGGGCGGGACCTGATACGATGACGCGTTAATGCTGAACAATTTCCGCTTTAGACCGGAAGCAAACACTGACTGAGGAAGTGTTGTTGCAAAAAGCCTTTGACAGATCCTACAGAAAACAAACGCTAAAGGTGAGGCTTTTATCAACAAGTTCTGAAATTCTTGCCTTAAAACCACATAAATATATCTGCATAGTCCTGCCTTACAACTATACCGATCAAGTGGGGGTCCTCGCTGTATTGTGCTCATCCTTATCTTATCAACGTTAGCTAACGTTAGCATTTTGGGTAGCCTTCCATATCGGTTGGTCACTTCCATTGATTTAGAGGTGTTTTATTCGAGTCACTTCTAATCACTTCAGATGGCAAAAGTATCATATTCTTTACTTTGCATGTGTGACTCGAATTTATCGTTGTCATGTAGCCGTTGTTGACCATCAACTACCCTTTGCTCTGTGCAGGGCTGTCGGCTGTGTCCCCAGCGCCCGTGAATGGAAGTCATGGGTCCTGAAAGAATTCTTCCGAACTCCGAGGAGGAATTGGGACACGACCGTCCTTCCGATGGAGGCGCAGTGCCCGAGGAATGGAGCGGAGAGGACATGGAGGAGGATGAAGCCGGTGTGCACGACGAAGATGAGGAAGACAACGGTGGTTACTACTATCAACCCCTCAACCAAGATCCGGATGGGATGTTTACGGTGCCCAGCGGCGAACAACCAGAAGAACCGGGCTCTCACGCTGAACAGATTCAAGAGGTCCAAGACCGAATACAGGTGAGCTGATTGACTGGCTGCAGTTACAACTGAAATGTTTGTGGCCTGCTCATTTTAAAGGAGTTATCCGGAGTGAATCAACACGTAGTCCTGCTGTTTTATAGTGTCCAGCGCTATTGAAAGCCACCTCAATGATCGAATTTCGTGCATCAGTCTAGACAGAGTTTGTAAAACAGCAGCTAACACTAACTGAATAAGGCATGTCAACAACGAAACCTAATCGATTTGCTTTCGTTTTGACATGCCCTGTTCTGCTACAGTTAGCTGCCGTTTCGCTATCTCAGTCTGCATTGCATGGAATTCAGTGATTGAAGTGGCTATCAATAGCGCTTGGCAATATAAAACAGTAGGGCTACATACATGTTGATTCACTCCGGATAATACCTTTAAGAGCTGAAGTAAACCTAGCTGCACTGCCCTGTTCCAGGCGATGGGTCTGTTCCTGCCCCAGGCCCCCGCACCTGACAGCGATGAGGAGGAAGACCTCGAGGGCGCGGCTGCGAATAGCAGCAGAGCATCGATCCCCATGGATGCTGGTGAGACACTCAGCTTTCCAATGCTTATTGCAGCTCAGTGTACATTTAGGCATATGATGCAGCATTAACACAGGGTTTTGCATTTGAAGGAAGCAAAATGTCTACGTTTGCCTCTACACAAACCCTCCCCTCCATCCCCTAAACACTCCTTGCGCTGGTTTGGCTGCGATCTAACAAAGTGGGACTTCTATCGTTGGCCATAAGCTGATGCTGTTTTGCCCAATGAAAAGGTTTCATAAACCCCAGATTGCAAATTTCTCCTGATTAGCCAGTCGGACAAGCAAGTGGAGCAGGGCCTCTATGCCTCTGACTTCAGACAGCAACACACACACACACACACACACCTTTCAGATAGTGACATTTAGGAATGTAGCCTCCTGCACACTATACAGTACGCAAGGAAAACGTATTTATTTCAACGTTTTGGTCAACAGACCCTCATCGGGTAAAGTGTTGACCGAGACGTAATAAAGTTGTTTTGCTTGCGTACTGGATAGTGTGCGGGGGTCTACATTCCTCATTAGGCAATAGACTGTTGTGTTTTTTTCGAAGAGGTGTGCAAAGAAGTCTATTGTCTTTGAAGACACTGAGAAAAGCACATATGTGTGATATGTACACACATTTCTAATGTGTGTGTGTGATAATGTGTGTATGATATACCGTGTCCCCAACACCGTTCTACTGAGTTAACTTGTGTGTGTGTGTGTGTGTGTGTGTGTGTGTTGCTGCCTGCCCTCTAGACCACGTGGAGCTGGTGAAGAGGACCATGGCGGCGGTGAACCTGCCCACGTTGGGCATCCCTGCCTGGGCTCAAGACATCTCAGATGACCAGTGGAAGGACATGGTGCAGCAGACCCTCCAGTCACGAGACAGCGCTGCCTCACTCAGGCTCGACCGCAAGTGAGGAGGGGACAGGACTGCTGGACACACACACACACACACACACACACACATACATATATACACACACACACACTTGCGCACACAATTGTACACATAAAAATACACACACATGCACATCCTTGCTCATACACACTCACAGACACATACATGCACATCCTTGCTCATACACACACATACACACACACACACACACACACCTACCTTACATTTCATCTCACTACTTGCTTGACATCAAGAGACAATTCCCCAAGCCAGGAGTTACTGAGTGTAGGGGAGAGGAGATTGATATTGTTGTTGATACCATGTTGATCAAAGATCAAAATCACCAAGGTCAAATAAATATACCGCTAATCGTTTCTCGTAATGAAGGATCAATGGGCCCATTTGTTTAAGGATTAGTTCATCTGCTGATGGTGGTTAGCTGATTAAAAGGAACAATCCTGAAAGGGGGAGGAGGGGGGGGGTTGTCTGCTCACCAGCCATGCCTAGCTAAACACGCAGCAAATCTGAGTAAGCTGTGCTGAAATCATAAAATGAAACGCTAAAAATGAAGTGCTTCCCATCTCAAGCTCTCAAAAACGAATCATTTTTAGATCATTCAGTGGATGAGCCTGTGCTACACTGACACGTGAGCTGCCCTCTTGTCAAACAAGAGGCATGCAGTAGAGGATGCATAGATGGTGCATGTCAGCATTACAAACTTCCATGAGTGCTAGGGGGGAAAAGTTAGGATGATTCTTAGGGCCTGGCACTGACTGGGGGACCCAGAGAGAATTTTAATTTTTAAAGGATAGTTCCGGAGTGAATTCAAGCATAGCCCTGATGAACGAGCCTGCTAAATGCACTAGTAAGAGAGTGGAACAAAATCATTTGGAACAGCATAGGCGACACGTGAACGCAGAAGCGAATAAGCACCTTACACTGAATAAATAGAACCTCATTATTTGAAACCGAAAGTAAGATTTGAGGTACCTTTGACTCAATGTAAAGTGCTTCGCCTTCAGTCTATGCTGTCCCAAATTATTTAGTGTATTTAACAGGCTCGTTCATCAGGGCTATGCTTGAATTCACTCCGGAGCAATCCTTTAAATTAATATTTGGGGGACCCATAATGATTTTCTGTCATAGGGCCCAAAATTTCTAGCAGAGCCCTTGCCCAAGAGGACTTGAGCTCTGAATCCCAGCAATTTTCTTAGTCCCTCAAGACTAAGCTGGTACAAACCAGCCAGAGTTCCGCACATCGGCTCTGACAACATTCAGAACACTCAGATTCCAACATTCTATTCCATTGTTTTCAAAGCAACCCTTCACACCAGCACCAAACTCCGCCCCCACCGCCTGTTGATTACAATTAAAGTCTATAATATAGATTGTTATTGTCAAGAGCTGTTCATAGACATCCATTAGTGACTCTACAGGCTACTATGATATGTTTGTTGCTTGTGATGCGCTGCCAGTGTGCAGGGGAAAAACAAAATTTGTCGAATTTGAAAGTGCTTTGTAATGTTGTCAGAACCAATGTGTGGAGAGGTGCGGAGGTTTAGAGGGTTCAGGGCTGAGGGGGGACATTGGGGTGCTGACCTCTGAACCCCAAACCAGCCAATCACAAGGCAGATTCATACTGGTGAAGTCTTTGAGGGGTCAGGACTGAGGGGGGACATTGGGGTGCAGAATGTGCAGAGCTAGAATGCAAGACAGGCACATGACTGAACACACAGACGCAGAGTATAGACGAATCCGACAAAACTACCGGAAGTAAGCAGGTGCCATTATTGAGCTACCCAGAACACCAATCTGTCCATAGGGATAACGTGATAGCAGACCATAAAATACCGTGATTTACGAGATTCACTACTACTTGGTAATGTCAGAGTGTTCCATGGTATTTGCTGTTAGCTGTCATTGACTGCGCATTGCCAAAAAGGTTTGTTGTCCAATAATGGCGCCGCCACAAGATGGCAGCCTACACAAAACGCTCCTCGGATTTGTCTATTGTCCTTTACCTCTTATTTACAAGCACCTGTACGACCAAATCTATTCATTTAAGCGGATCTGTGATCCGAGAGGGCATCAATGAAAGACATGATTTCAGTTTTACGTAGACTGTGTTTGTTGTGATCATACAAGTGTGTTGTGTTTTTGTGTGTGTGTGTGTGTGTGTGCAATGCCCAAATGATGTATTTTCTTTCTGAAATGTCTGACGTGGGAAGATTAGACTTCCTGTTGTCGGATTGCTCTTTAACCCTTTGTTACCCCTTGTGTTCTTTTCCCCTTTTGTTTTTCACAAACGCTTGTCCCGTCTGTCCACTAAAACACATGCAAATCAGACACACACTTGATTGCCTGTTAACTCTTTTGTTTTTGGCTTTATTTTTGTTCTGTACATACATGAACATCTGTACAAAATATGACTTTCATACTATGTAATGCTCTACCTAATAAAAGTACAACATATGTACATAATAACCTGGAAAGCAGCGTAAGGGTAGTGTTAAACTAGGGAATGAGACCGCGGGTGGGGGTGGGGGGGTCGGGAGAGGCGTTGGTCTGTGTCTCTGTGTGTGTCTGTATGTGTGTGCAGCTGAATCTTGTTGGGATTGATGAGACATTTCAAAGCGTTGTCCGCAATACAACACACCACACCACACTCATGTGACTGCTGCTTAACTGCAGGAGGAGCCGACCCAAATTCAAGCACGGTGGCGGCTGCTTGTGAGGTCATCAGTGTGCGCCCAGACCAACACCTGTGTGGCCCTAATTCGAGAGAAAGCCTTGAGAAGGTTCTGGAATGTCTTAAGCTGAATGTCAGAGTCTGGACATGTGGGAGCAGAAATATGAACATACTGAAATGGAATGGAGGATAGCCAGCATGGTAACCATGGAAATAAATCAAACAAACAAACAAACAAACAGTGGTGGGCTAACTGAGCTAGCTGCTTTGGTGACAGGGCAGGTGCAGATGGTCAGCTCTGAGAGAGAGAGAGAGAGAGAGAGAGAGAAAGAATCCCAATGCACTCCTCGAGTCCTCACTCATTTGACTACCATGAATTGACTTCAAGATCGGTTACGTCTTTGAAGGTTTAGGGCAAAGGGGGGGCATTGATGTTCTGAAAAAGAGAGAGAGGGGGTGGGCATAG
>JAODXP020000006.1:23428794-23433794 GCA_027497455.2 Sardinella longiceps
GTGTGTGTCCATCAAACCCACTTCTGTTTTTCAGCCTTGTACTGTTGTGTGCAGTCATCAAACAACTTCTGGTTCATTTCCATGAAGAGCTTCAGGGCGTTGTAGATGAGACCATGGATCGTCCTAAACACACACACACACACACACACACACACACACACACACACACACACACACACACACACACACACACACAAACATCACATGAGTAAGAACTGCTTCTTGAGAAACCCATTATTAAACTTACAGTTATATTTAGCAGATTCCTCAATAAAGTAGGTCACAAACACACACAAACACAAACACGTACAGTACACACACAGCGACCGTTTCATCAGTAATTCACTGTGTTGGTGTCATCTGTGTCAATAATTTGATTCATGGTAATGCCTATATCAGTACTGAAAAGTTCGAATCACGAGGTCATCTGTGTGTGTGTGTGTGTGTGTGTGTGTGTGTGTGTGTGTGTGTGTGTGTGTGTGTGTATGAACAGTAGTAGTAATCACAGGGTCATCTAGGTAAGTCATTTGTCAGTTATTGAATGTCTGAATCGTAGAAGTATATAAAAGACAACAACAGACAACAGGAAGAGAAGTGTGTGTGTGTGTGTGTGTGTGTGTGTGTGTGTGTGTGTGTGTGTGTGTGTGAGAGTGTATGAGTGTATAGTGTGTGTGTGAGTGAGTGTGTGAGTGTGTGAGAGTGTGTGTGTGTGTGTGTGTATGCGAATGTGGAGGAGAGAGCGAGAGAGAGAGCGAGAGCGTGAGTTTTTGTGTGCGAATGTGAAAAACAGAGAGAGCGTGTTTGTGTGTGTGTGTGTCGTACTTGTTCCAGTGGCTCTTGGAGTTCTTGTAGAGTGCAGGGAACATGATGGGGAGAATCTTGGCAGCGTTGTCACTGATGAGACTCATTATGTACTCATTATTCCAGTAGTACAGGGCTCTCTCTGCCACCTACACACACACACACACACACACACACACGTATACAATCAGACAAACACATATAGACACATACTACACAAACACACACAAACTGATTAGGTACTCATTATTCCAGTAGTACAGGGCTCTCTCCGCCACACACACACACACACACACCCAGGGCCCACGTATGCAGCACAGGGTACTCTCCCCTACACATACAGTACAACTTAGGGACTGGACACACACACACACACACACACACACACACACACACACACACACACACACACACACACACACACACACACACGGCCAACGTATGCAGCACAGTGCGCTCTCCCCCACCTACACATACAAGTTAGGGACTGGAGACAAACACACACACACACAGCAGGACAGGGCGTTTACCTGGAAGTGCGGACTGGACACACACTTGGCCAGCTGTCTGAAGAGCGGCTCCTGGACCTTGACAAACTCCGAGGGCTCGATGACGTCCAGGATCTCCTCCAGCTCGTTAAGGAACATCACCTCCTTAGGACTGTGCGTCTTTGGCCAGAACTTCAGCAGACCCATTATCACCTGGGGGAGGGGGGAGAGAGAGAGAGAGAGAGAGAGAGAGAGAGAGAGAGAGATATATAGAAGTCTAGAACTAGTAATCTTTTAAGTTAAAAATAGTTGCAGAGTTCTCAAGATAATGTACTTTTTATCATGAGGGCTAAGAATTTAAAGGGCGTAAAAGTATAGAAGTAAAATATTAATAAATTTGGAGTTAATAAACAAAAAACAAAAGTCAAACACATAGGTAAATAAAGCCACAACGGCTTAAGCTGGCAACAGACCTACCGATTATTAACTCCAATTTTGATACAATGGAACGTCCGGGCAAGTCATGGGTAATCATGAGTAGTCATGAGTAGTCGCAAGTTTCAGTCGTGGCTAGAATCGTTATGTGTGTTTGGGTGACAGATTTTTAACGATGCGATTCTTCCCATTGTCGACGCAATTACGACTGGGTCGGACTGAATCAAAGATGTTTGATATGATCTTAACCGGTCCGTTCTGAGGTCACTATGATAGCAATTATGACATAAAAATACAGACAACTCAATCGTTAGGTTTGTGCTCATGAGCGACTCTCAATCGTCCCAGATTGAGTCTGTAGGTTTGGCTCACTAATCGTAAAAGACTGGTGTTCTAATCGTAAAAGGTCGGTAGGTCTGTTCCCAGCTTAAAACTATACCGTTATTCATTAAGTATTGATAATGTAGAGCTAATATTCTGTGGCGCTGTGTACTGTGCTGTACTGAGTGTGTACACTATGTAAGGGATAACAGCCACCTCAAAGGTCGTTATCCTGCTTATCACCCGGTTGCAACTAAAACGTATAGATGGTAAGCAAGTGTTTAAAACATAAAAGAAACAGGTGGCTCCGAAGTTATCCTGTTCGGTTGGGGTACTATTTTCATATGAAAGAAGATCCGCAAGCCTGCATTCTAAAGAGCATTGATATAGAACGCTGGTGAAACTTTTTTAACCCAACAATGCCTCATGTGTCCTGTTATCTAGAAATAACGGACACCCTGACAGCCAATCAGAAAACAGTATTCCATTCCACCGGGTGATAAAGTTCAAATATTCAGTAGTTGTGTGCTGTACTAACCGGTTCAGTAAGGCTGCTGTCCTTTTCCAAGAACTGCACAACACAATACGCCAGCTAGAGAGAGACAGATAGAGAGAGAGCACGGGGAGAGAACGAGAGAGAGAGAGAGCAAGAAAGAGAGGGAAAAGTAATTAAACAATCAGCAGTCTGTATTAAAACACCAGAGCAGCAGGTCATATGAAAGAGTGAGTGAGTGAGTGAGTGAGTGATGTGTGTGCGTGTGTGTTTACCTGTGGGTGGTAGACACTGAGAGACTTGACTTTGTGCAGCGGCAGCAGAACCCGGATGAGAAACATCTTATGTTCCTCCTTCAGAGGCAACGCAAAGCCATTGATAATACTACAGACAGAGAGAGAGAGAGAGAGAGAGAGAGAGAGAGAGAGAGAGAGAGAGAGAGAGGGAGGGAGAGAGAGAGAGAGAGAGAGAGAGAGAGAGAGAGAGAGAGAGAGAGAGAGACAGAGGGAGAGGGAGAGAGGGAGAGAGGAGAGGGAGGGAGGGAGGGAGGGAGAGAGAGAGAGAGAGAGAGAGAGAGAGAGAGAGAGAGAGATGAATGGACAGAGGAAAAATGGGTGACATAAGAGAGATGATCACTTCCTTAAAAAGACAAATCCAGAGTCCATGAGCCCATGAGCCTAATTCTTTGTGGCTGCTAGTGCTAACTGGAAGCTAACGCTAACTGAGTGGGACACAGAGAGGCAAAACCAAAACAGAGATTTCTCCTCATCCATAAGTGTAGACTGTGTTAGCGTAGTTTTTCGGTCTTCGTTTCAAATATTCTGGTTCTAATTCCAACCTGCAGCACTGGACAGCTACAAACAACAGGACTAGGAACTGACAGACTCCAGATTACTGTTTTAGGTGCCATCATCTCAATACAGACTCCAGTGTGTGTGTGTGTGTCTGTCAGCCTAAAATAACTTCTGCCCAGTCTAAAGTTTTCCTCTGTGTCCTTCAAGCTGGATTGAAGAACTCTGGGACAAAAAGTTTTTTTCCAGGTCAGCTTTGAGTGTAAGCGCGCACACACACACACACACACACACACACACACCAATAGCATCCACAATAACTCACCTTCCTAATATTTCTAAGAGTTCAGCAATGCCATTGTGATGTTCCGTCTCATAGATGAACCTGAAACGAAAACAATTCATACATGAAATTCATTTAAATCCATTTCCAAAATAGTTGGGATGTTGTGTAAACCGGAAATAAAAGCATAAATGCTGAAATTCTCAGACCATACAGGCAAGATAGTTGTTTGAGAATAGGAGCAACAATAATGAGCAATCCAGTGTGTGTGTGTGTGTGTGTGTGTGTGTGTGTGTGTGTGTGTGTGTGTGTGTGTGTGTGTGTGAGTGAGTGAGTGAGAGAGAGAGAGAGAGTGTGTGTGTGTGTGGTCCTACCTGTAGAAGATGTTGTTAATCTGGCGTCGGATGTAGGCACGTAGGCCCAGGAACTTCCCATAGATGCGGTGGAGGATGGTCTTCAGGAAGTCCCGTTCCCGAGGGTCCTCACTGTCAAACAACTCCAACAACTAGGGCAGAGAGAGAGAGAGAGAGAGAGAGAGAGAGAGAGAGAGAGAGAGAGAGAGAGAGAGAGAACCAGAAAGAAAGAAAGAAAGAAAGAAAGAAAGAAAGAAAGAGAGAGATGAGAGAGAGAGAGAGAGAGAGAGAGAGAGAGAGAGAGAGAGAGAGAGAGAGAGAGAGAGAGAGAGAGAGAGAGAGAGAGAGAGAGAGAAACAAATGAGCACCAAACTTATCAAAAATATCCCAGTTTACACCAGGTTTACACTCCAGCCATAATAAAAGTCTCAGGGCAGAGCAGATGTTCATACTTACAGACATTACAAACTTTTGGTCGATGTATTTTTTGGCGACATTCGGCTGGAAGTCTGGCGACTCCAAAAACCTCAAGAAAAACTCGTACACCAACTGGAAAAACACACACAGCACCAATTCAACACCTACATGATTAAAACTGAACCAACACAGGAACACAAATAGGGCCAATCTGTAAACCAATCTGTTATTTCCACTACTGTGATAGATAGATCGATAGATCTTTGTAAACAATAACATGAAAGAAATGTATGGAGACTTTATTCTAACTGTAGCAGAAATGATTCAGGATCTCCTGACTACATAGAAGAGCAGACACACACACACACACACACACACACCTGTAGGTGCGGCCAAGCAGCCTCCAGCGTAGGCTCGTCCTCTTCGGGGTCAAACTCGGCGCCCGTGGGGTTGGAGGAGGGGGGCAACGTCCGGAAGAGGTTCATCGAAAACTGGAGCACAGCAATGACATCATCAGTATGCGCCACACACAAACACATCAACACACACGTACATACGCATACACACACAAAAACACACACAAGGCACCCATGGGGTTGGAGCATAGCGATGACATCA
>JAODXP020000006.1:23446294-23496294 GCA_027497455.2 Sardinella longiceps
AGAGAGAGAGAGAGTGAGAGTGAGAGTGTGAGTGTGAGAGAGAGAGAGAGAGAGAGAGAGAGAGAGAGACTACCTGCTCTCAAAGGTGCAGTGCAGAGAGAGAGAGAGAGAGAGAGAGAGAGAGAGAGAGAGAGAGAGAGAGAGAGAGAGAGAACAACTGAGTATGGATCTAGAAACCAAGCGATTTTGGAAATTCAGAAGTGTGTACATGTGCAGTGAAAATGAACTGTATATGTGTGTGTTTAAAAACATGTCTGTCTGTATGTGTATGTGTGTGTGTGTGTGTGTGTGTGTGTGTGTGTGAGTGGGTAAGTGAGAAAGAGAGTGGGTGTGTGTGTGACAGAACGAGTGAGTCACAGAGTGTGTGCACCTTTGAGAGCAGGTAGTTTCTAGAGCTCTATGGAGAATCTCGGGAGGATCTCTGGTGCTCGTGTGTGTGTGTGTGTGTGTGTGTGTGTGTGTGTGTATATACCTTAGAGAGCAGGTAGTTTCTGGAGCTCTCTGTTCTTGCTGAGGTTGAATTGTGAGGAGCTCCGGCACGTACGTGTGTGTGTGTGTGTGTGTGTGTGTGTGTGTGTGTGTGTGTGTGTGTGTGTGTGTGTGTGTACAGTGTATATATATACCTTTGAGAGCAGGTAGTTTCTGCAGCTCTCGGTTCTTGCTGAGGTTGAATCGTGAGGAGCTCTGGCGGCGTTCCTTCTTAACGATCTGAGGCCCGCCGGAGTACTTGATCTTGTTCAGCTGGGTCGGGGGAGGGGTGCTGTTGCTCGGACGCTTGTTCGCCTGCTGCTGCTGTGCCTGCGTACACACACACACACACACACACACACACACACACACACAGCATCGAGTGAATAACAGATCACCACTACTGTTAAGCGTAGGGGCCTATATTGACTATCGATATACAAACTATACATGGAGAATGCAGAGGCCAATGGGGTCATCCCTATGGAAGACCGGAAGAAGACAGGAGCACTTTCTTTCTCAGTCTTTTATTGGTGCAAAATTAAGTCAAAAAGTTTGTTTTTCGTTTCTACTGACCACGAGGACAGACAGGCTCCTGAGTAGGGCTGGGCGATAAAACGATAGCGATATGAATCGCGATAGACACGTACTCGATAGCAATAGAAAATGCGCTCGATAGAACTTTCGATAGAATTTTTTTCCCCGGGCGGATTCTAGCTCCGCTCTGTCCGCATTTTCAAGAGGCGCGCTGCGCTCATTGACTGCGCTCTACCAGAAAGGGCACGCACTGACTGATTGTTTACTAGTTAGCTGCTGCAACTCAGGCTTGCTTTTCATGTAGTCTGAAACTAGTCAGAGATACTTTCAGCTGATTCATGTTCTGATTTAGTAATGCAGGGCAATCGTAATTAATAACTGTGAGTAGATTGTTTGAAAAGTCGGAAAGGCCTGATGAACAACACTGTTCACATATGAACTTGTAAAGTACGACAGCTGACAGCTAATGGTGCACATGACGTTACTGGCTGCAGGGACAGATTTGACGATGTTAGCGCACAACGCTAGCAAGGTAAACATACAACAGACAAAGCTCAAACTAGCTAGTATGGTCAGCAACCTACTGAACACATTAAAGCTGAATGATTTTGTAATTTTACCTTAATCAAACTCATTGAAGTAATCCATGTTATCAAGTAGCCTTGTGTGAAGTGAAAAGCATGCCAGTGCACCAAAACAAACTTCGTTTTGAAGTCACATTATGCTAACGAGTCTGCTTCAGAACAGTTGCCACATAGGCAACAATGTAAACCATACAAAGCCCCTCTCTGATTGGCCTATTTAATAGATGAATAACATAACATATTTTAGTTAAAATATTAATTTCCTTTATGTATTGGTAGGCCTATTTATTCAGCTTATATTTTAGTGTGGAGAGACATTAGACTTCTCCTCTTAAATTATTATTTTTTTGACTACTAGTTTTATTTAAGGGAGAGAATGGGCTACTTCAGGAGTTTAAAAGAACCCTAAAATAATAGGCCACTTTAAAGCAGAATTCAACCCTGCTCAAACACTATTTTTTACTATATATTTATACATGACAGTGCTGCCATTTAATGTAATAACTCTATATTAAAAATAAAATATAAACCTTAAAAATTTTTAAGGTGTTTTGCGCACCTGGGCCCATTTAAATACGTCATTAAAAAAATTCAATAATTATCGATATCGACCAATATACTGAGCCTATATCGTGATAGAGATTTCAGCCATATCGCCCAGCCCTACTCCTGAGACAAACCAACATTAGAAAACTAAATTCCTTTATGATGCAGCAGTGTAGAGCTGGAACTAAACTAAACGACATTTATCTGATATTTGCAGATTGCATATATGAAGAGCGCACACACACACACACACACACACACACACACACACACACACACACACACACACACTATTCTCCTTCTCTGCCCAGTGTCTTTCCAAACTCACACCTGAGCAGGTAATTCACAGCAACAGCCAGGAGACAGAATCTCCATCTCTCTCTCTCTCTCACACACACACACAGATACACACACCATCAAATGCCATGCAGGCAGTGAGTGTGTCCACTGGGCCAGGTAACAGGGCCCACCTGTGCAGGCAGAGAGGAGCAAATAGGGAGGGAGGGAGGGAGGGAGAGAGAGAGAGAGAGAGAGAGAGAGAGAGAGAGAGAGAGAGAGAGAGAGAGAGAGAGAGAGAGAGAGAGAGAGAGAGAGAGAAAAAAAGAGAGAGAGTGATTAAATGACTGGAGATCAGGTGTGCCCATGGATTAAACAGCCTCCACTGGACACTAATGTGTGTGTGTGTGTGTGTGTGTGCGCCCATGGATTAAGCAGCCGGTCAGTGGACATTAGCCAGGAAATAGACATTAATTTCATGCCCGCTCTCTCCTCTGTGTGTGTGTGGCTGCGTACAAGTAGCAGAGACGTGTAGAGTGTGTGTGTGTACCTGTGTCAGAGGCTGGAAGAAAGAGAGTGTGGGTGTGTGTATGTGCGTGATTATGTCAGAGTCTGGGAGAGTGTGTGTGTGTGCACCCGTCACAGACTGGGAGAGAGAGAGTATGTATGTGTGTGGGCTTGCTGTATGCCCCTGCATGCCTATGTCAGACTCTGGGAGTGTGTGAGTGTGTGGGTGTGTGTGCTACGTTAGAGTCTGGAAGTGTGAGTGTGTGTGCGTGCCTATGTGAGAGACTGGGAGAGTGTGAGTGTGTGTGAGTGTGTGTGTGCGTGACTATATCAGAGTCTGAGAGTGTGAGTGTGTGTGTGCCTATATCAGAGTCTGTGAGTGTGAGTGTGTGTGTGCCAATGTCAGTGTAAGAGTGTGTGTGTGTGTGTGTGTGTGTGTGTGTGTGTGTGTGTGTGTGTGTGTGTGCGCACGTGCCTATATCAGAGTCTGAGTGTGTGTGTGTGTGTGTGGATTAGTAGCTGTGGCAAGTAGGGTGGCAAGCATGATTGGCAGGCCAGCTCATAGCATGGAAAAGGACTAAAGGACTAGAGTGTGTGTGTGTGTGTGTGTGTGTGTGTGTGTGTGTGTGTGTGTGTGTGTGTGTGTGTGTGTGTGTGTGTGCCTATGTCATAAAGGACTAAAGGACTAGTCTATTTTTCCAACTCCACTGAGCCATAGCCGATTAGTGATTAGACTTTAAGAGACAGACAGAGAGAGAGCAATAGATAGACAGATAGCTAAACATAGATAGATAGATAGATAGATAGATAGATAGATACATAGATAGATAGATAGATAGATAGATAGATAGATAGATAAACATAGACAGATAGAGAGAGAGAGAGAGAGAGAGAGAGAAATCTATATCTTTCCATCATAGCTATAAAGATATAGATAGAAAGATAGATACAGTAGATAGATACAGATAGACAGATATATTGATAGAAATAGACAGAGAGAGAGAGAGAGAGAGAGAGAGAGAGAGAGAGAGAGAGAGAGAGAGAGAGAGAGAGAGAGAGAGAGAGAGAGAGAGAGAGAGAGAGCTAGCTAACTAGCATGCATAACTGGATCAGAACCTCTGGGTGGGTAGTTTAAGGTGGTAGAACCTCTGGGCGGGTGCTTTGAGGGATATTGCATGACTGAGCCTGTGTGTGTGTGTGTGTGAGTGTGTGTGTGTGTATGTGTGAGTGTGTTTGTCTGTGAGCGTGTAAGTGTGTCTGTCTGTGAGCGAGTAAGTGTGTCTGTCTGTGAGCGAGTAAGTGTGTCTGTCTGTGAGCGAGTAAGTGTGTCTGTCTGTGAGCGTGTAAGTGTGTTTGTCTGTGAGCGTGTAAGTGTGTCTGTCTGTGAGCGAGTAAGTGTGTCTGTCTGTGAGCGAGTAAGTGTGTCTGTCTGTGTGAGTGAGTGTGTGTGTGTGTGTGTGTGTGTGTGTGTGTGTGTGTGTGTGTGTGTGTGTGTGTGTGTGTGTGTGTTTTGGTGGTTTGGGGGGGATTGCATGACTGAGCCTGGCTGAAAATAGCTTATCAATAAACTTGACTGTGTGTGACGTCAAGGCCGGGTGTGCTCAGATGTGTGTCATCAATACTGTGGCCAGTCTCTGCCGGACATCAAACACACACCATAGGGGCCCGGACTTCACACACTCTGTGTGTGTGTGGCTCCATGTGGGAAGTCGTTTTCTTCAAGCTCACAGGAGGGACAGCGCGAGCACACTCACTCACTCACTCTCACTCTCTCTCTCTCTCTCACTCTCTCTCTCACTCTCTCTCTCACTCTCTCTCTCACTCTCTCTCTCACTCTCTCTCTCACTCTCTCTCTCTCACTCTCTCTCTCACTCTCTCTCTCTCACTCTCTCTCTCTCACTCTCTCTCTCACTCTCTCTCTCTCTCATTTAATGAGTGTGTTAGAGACACACACTAGGGGCAAACACACTCCACACACTCTTGGAACAATCACACACACTCTCTGGGCCAAACACACTCCACAATCTCTTGGACCAAACACACACACTCTAGGAACAAGTTCAAACTCAACCTGTCCTACCAGCAACAACATGAACACACTGTCTTGAGCCAAACACACACATACACACACTCTCTATTTCATTTGGCAAGTGTGTGAGAGAAACTAACTTGTCCAACCAGCAACAACATGAACACACTCTTGGGCCGAACACACTAAATCTGGAGCCAAACACACTCTAATGTGCTAAGTGTGTGAGTCTGAGGCACCAATATGTCCTACCTGGAACAACAGGAAAACAAAAAGCAAAGTGCCATAGTAAAGGCCATGTGCACAGTGAATGTATGAACCAAGTGTATGAATCAAGTCAACTGCAGATGAAACACAGTTCAAATGAAAGTTAAACTGAAAGTTAAAATTTTTGCTTTCTCTTCTGATTCCGATTCTAATTCTGATTCTAATTCTGATCCTAATTGTGATGGGCGGAGCTACGAGTGTGTTAGGGGAGCAGGGAGGGAGGCAGTAGTCTGACAAGCTGGACTATACTGTCCATCAAAATGCCTCTGCAAGCAATGAAATAGCCTAGCACCAAGGCCAATCAGAACAAACAAGCAGACAAGGTGACAAAGCCAATTCAAGCAACCACTGTTCCTGGTCGTCACTGTGCAAAGCCAGTACAACAACTCTCTATAAACACAGAGTGTTCTGATTAGTCCGACCAAAAACTCTTGTCAAACACAAAGAGTGTGTGTGTGTGTGTGTCCCCCAAGAGAGTGTGTTTGATTCCACAGTGTGTTCATGTTTTTGACCTTGTTCCTAGAGTGTGTGTGTTCTGATTTGTCCAACCAAACCGCAGGCCATCTGAGGCCCTGTGGCTTGTAGTTAGGCTGAGCAAACCTAGCCTATATTTGCTACCGCTAGGCTAAGTCTAGATTTCCAGACTAGGAAGGCAGCCTAAATCTGAAGAAATGCAACATCTCTTGCTTTTAATACTTTAGCAATATCAGGATAATAAGCCTCATAGTCGTAACTTTCAGTCTCCTCCTTGCTGATATAGGCCCATGCTGGCACATATTATTCCTGCACCAAGCCCAACAGGTGCAAGCTTTATGACTATAGTGAGGAGCAGTGAACACACACACAGGCTTGTCCTGAGCGCCGGCTGCGTGAGGTGCGGTGCGGTCAGACACACACACACACACACACACACACACAGACCTGTGTGTGTGCATGATTAACTGTGGCCCATAAAGTGGGTGTTAGCCGTCATTATCGTCTCAGAATGATGCCTCATCCTGGTAACTCACCAAACACATCTGCTGCTGCTGCTGGAATAGGTTTGTGTGTGTGTGTGTGTGTGTGTGTGTGTGTGTGTGTGTGTGTGTGTGTGTGTGTGTGTGTGTGTGTGTGTGTGTGTGTGTGTGTGGTGTATGGTGTGTGTGTGGGTGTGTGTGTACAGGGTCCTTTTACAGCCACATTATCAACAGAGTTTTAACGACCCGCAGCATTATTTACTTCAAATGGCGCTGGGACTTCTTAAAGGAGAAACAACCCTGGGATTCTCTTAAAGGACAACTACGGTCAATTTCAACAAGTGATCTATTGCTAAAGCTACTCAAGACTTATGTAGATTATGAGTATGTTAAATTCGAAAAACACGGTTTAAAGTTCTGCCCCTATGGGTTAGCAGTCAGGGCTAGGCTACTTCTCTGTTCAAGGAAACCTACAGTATATGAGCTGGAGCAACAGTTCTTGCATCTTCAGTACTGGCTAGTCTCAAATAGTTAGTGTTAGCTTGAAAAAAGAAAAGATCCAAGACACTCTTCATATGTGAAAAATATAAAAAGCCTTTGTTTACATGGGTATTTCATATAGAAAAAGTTAAAAACAATTGTGAGCAACAACCCACACGTAGCGGCACAGACAGCCTTCTTCGAGTTAGTGTTAGCTGTTGGTTCAGTGTTTGGCCTGTTTGGCTCCAATAAATTTGCCTACTGTACCAATAGAAGTCTGTGACCTTGAACAACACAGACTGGACTATGGATAGATTCACGTCAGATTTCTCCTTTAAAGGAAAATACCGGAGTAAGTTTAAGCATAGCCCTGCTGCACGAGCCTTCTAACAGCAATATATTTCGCATGAAATGAAAGAATTTCGAACAGCATAGACCTAATGCGAAAGCGAAACACTTTACATTGAGTCAATGTAACCTCAGATCTTATTTTCGGTTTCCAACAGTCAGGTCCCACTGATTCAGTGTAAAGTGCCTGTTCGCTTCTGCTGTGCTATACCAAATTATTTTGTTCCACTCCCTAACTAGCACATTTAGCAAGCTCTTTCAACAGGGCTCTGCTTGAATTCACTCCGGTATTTTCCTTTAAGTCTAGCCCTAATAGTAGAGGAGTGAGGCGTAGGCTAAGCCATGCAGTTAGCAATCTCTTCCACAAGCCAGCGCCTGACAATCAACTCAACATATTTCATGTCCAAACAAAAACCCAGATCTCATGACATGCATCTGTCTCCAACAAGAACAACCAGAAAAGCACTGAGATAGACAGACAGACCTCCGCCAAAACAATGTGTTCACAGATGGTGTTCTGGATCACTGATCACCACCAAAATCGAATCAGTTCTTACTTGTCCCAATACACACGTTGTCCGAAAATTTCATCCAAATCCATGCAGTACTTTTCGAGTTATGTTGTACACAGACAGACAGACAGACAGACAGACAGACAGCACACACACACACACACACACACACACACACACACAGAGAGACAGACACACGCCAGGGAAAACATAGCCTCCTTGGCGGAGGTAATGAAAAGGCAGTGATGGCCAAAGTGACCAGTCCAAGCCCGGGACTGCAGTGGACACAAGGCCAAGCCCTGGGAGAGGAATTGATGGAATTTTATCAATAACAGCGCCACTGTTGATTCTAGTTACTGGTTCAATTATTAATCAATGCTCTTATTAATCACATACATTTGATTTTCAGTAAGAGCACATGAGGATATGCTGTAATATAGCCTCCACTACTTAAGTGACCACTTAAGGTAGCTTTATAACCGTACTGCATTCTAATCAAATTAATTTACACATTCTTTCATTTAATTTATTTATTTATCCACTAATGTATTCATAAATAGGGCTTTAAACAAGTTAAAGCTGTGTGTAGCACAAGAGGTACACATAGCCTCGCAGCTTTGAATTATTGAAATTTTTACAATTAATTTCACAAAAACCCATAATGGCCGAACTTCATCCTTACACAATGCACAATGGACCAACTATAGAATTATATAGTAGAACAAGGGATATGCTTCTACTATATAATTCTATGGGCCTGACAGTGACCACTTCTTTCACCAGGTTCCATCTGTCCTTCAGAGGCCTTACCCCAGAGAGACCGTATAATGCATGCAACGACGTGACCAGCGGAACGAGACTTGCACTCATGACAAATAGCCTACTTTAGGTTGCATGCCCATCCGTGTGTGCGTGTGTGTGTGTGTGTGTGTGTGGAGGCGGGGGTTATTGGCAGTAAACAGAGTCAGGAGTTACTGTCTCTCCTTCCACCATATACCTCCCACCCTCAAACCCCCAAGGCAGGCACACACACACACACACACACACACACACACACACACACACACACACACACATACCCTAAGGCAGGCCTGGATGGGATGGTATGATCCCTGCTGAATACAGAGGAGCAGGCCTCTCCCTTCCTGGTGTGTGTGTGTGTGTGTGTGTGTGTATCTGAGATGTGTGCACCCTCCAGCAGCCAGATTCAAGAACACTTTCTATTAGAGGAGTGCACACGTCTCAGACACACACACACACACACACACACACACACACACACACACACACACACAGAGAGAGAGAGAGAGACACACACACACAGACACACGCATCAAGGCTAGACATAAAGATTTATGTGTCATATCTCTTGCACCTGGATTTGGACTTCAGCAGTGTGTGTGTGTGTGTGTGTATGTATGTGTCACATAATTGAGTTTACAATTACAACCAAATTCAATTCTTGAAAAGTGTTTAGCCTACCTCGTCTGCATGTTCGTTTCCAGCATCCTTGCCACCGCTGACATTACTGTTTTTCGTGCTGCCTTTTGCAGATTTGGTTGGTTCCTGGAAAGGGCAAATGGAATCATTGATGTGATTACTACACCGCATGATGTTTGAGCCTCTTTTGAACGGTGTACTCCGTATGAAAGGCAAAAGCAGGAAGAACGGTTTTAAAAGCTCATTCCTTGGTTCGGCAGCCACTTGGGTTAAAGGTGCGTTGGTCGACCCAGAAGAGCTGGGTTTTGCACCATTCACCCTGTGCAGACCGAAGCTGGCCTGAAATTCACAGCGCTGTCAAGGCTATGCAGACCGCCGAGAGAGCACAACAGTGACATAATACTTTATGAGACCGTACTGGTCAAATGGTCAAATGACAGCTTCGAGGGAATGTGAAAGGCAATGGAAACGTTTGTAATTTAAATATACCGAACAGCATGACGTTAATCTAGATATTTCATTAACAATACAGTGCGGATTTTTATTGGGCACATCCCAAGGAACGATTGACATAACGTTCTGGAGACAGACAAATCGTTGCATAGCATGATTGGATTCGCAGAAGAAGCAACACAACCGTTCACCAACCTAAAACTACAACGCAAGGTTGTGTCTGTGAGATTTCATCATGTAGACAACTATCCATAGATTGCCAACGCAATTCTAAATAGTTTTCCCAGCAAAAATGAAGTTATTTACTCAAGACAAACGTAAAAGGCACAACACTATGGGTACTTCCCGGAGAGATTGATTCTGTCAGAGGACGCAATCAGCCACAAAGGCTATAGCCCGAAATGTTAAGTTGACCGACAGCACGAAACATTCATGTTTGCAACAAATTCGCTGTGTAAACCTGATTTAGTTACATGAGGATATCAGGACAACGCAAAGCGGCAGGCTAGATAGTAAGCTAGCTAGCCAAGCGGCTAGGTAAATGAATTATTAAAAGTAATTCTGATGCGAGGTGCCACCCACAAGCCGAAAGGCTGAAAATGACCCATGAATTCAAATACAATACGTTTCTTCTGTCAAATCTAACCTGAACAACCACAACCATACAATTAGCACATCATTGGTAATGATTTGGGGGAGAAAGAAGGTGTTATAAGGCAAGGGCTGATATCATAAGCTATCCGTTAGCTTGTTAGCTGTGCCATCAGTTAGCTCTGCCAGCGACTAGGCCATACAAAACACTGCATACATGGTCTGAAATAACGTAAGAACTGCCGTCCACACAAAACAAGTTGCATTGTTGTCCAGTCTGAAATCAAAACAGCTCATCTACAGGTGCATCTGTGGCATTACATTACCTTTTCTTTTTTAGTTTTATTCGGCATTTTGCGGATGATGTTTTCACGGTGACTCCGTGACAGACTTCTTCGGGCTTCTACAGTTTTACCTCGGTGTCCCTGCGCCCTTCTAGGCCGAGACAAATCTCATTGGCTAGACAGGCGTAAAGAAAAATATCATTGGTTTGAAGGGCGTCAGACACCCCGGTGACAAACCATGTAACCCACGTCATTGGATATACAGTAAGTACTATGAGGGGGAACCATCCATTGCGAGATTGGGATGTTGCATTTTGGGGTGTTGTTTGCGTCTAACAGAGCGGTATAGTAATAGTATCAAAATGGGAAAGAAGTTGGATGAAGCAGAACGTAATTCACTGTGTTCAGACTCTCTTAGCATTTTACTATTCATCCAATACATTCACCTACCATGGTGCGACTACTCATCACCAGAGCGCCTGCTGGACGCCCACTGCCCGTCCTGGGTGCGCAGGTGGAATCTCTGGAATCACCGGTAGATTCTAACGTTACAGGGGAATCACCGTGAGTGTGCAGGTGGCCACAAACTGACATACTGTTGTCCACAAAACTGTAAAGAATTCCTACATATCTTTGCTGTTGTCCGTTTCTTTTGCAGTCTGAAGCCTACATTCTATCTAATTTAAGTATCCACATTTTTTCTAACAAAACTGCCATGCGGGATTTAAACTATTATGGCACTTGCATTAAAATGCTGCTATTGCTGTTATTGTAGCATACTTTATTTTTTAGTAACTTACACGATTATTCAGACAATCTGTGACATAGTTTAGTGCAGTTTGCGCAATCTTTTTTTGAAAGATAAATTGGTGTTGTGTGCAGTCATTAGGCATGTTAAATCAACAAAATTTAGCCTACATCAAAAGAAAATTGCCTAGTCCTTCTTTTTCAAAGGGACTACTACCCCCTTGTGGCCGTTACACTTTATGGTGCTGCCCAATACAACAGGGTTCTCAAAGTTTTGATCAGTGAGGGCCAATTTGGGACCCAACATTAAACTGAGGGCCGCCAAAGGGGCAGGGGCCAAAAAAGATACAGTTTGCATCTTTTCAGATCACATTCATTGCAATAAATAAATGCCTATGTATGCCACTAAACACCACTAAATGGAGATTCATTCTTTCAAAACAATGTAAAGTATGTATTAACAGTTTTACTGACATTATCAGATGTACCATCATACATCCTGCTCTACATCCATCTACAGTTCCTACCCACTCTGAAATATCTCAGGGCAGGTGGGGCGACAGAAGTGACAGAAAAAGGTTTGAGAACCACTGCACTAAGTAAGATCAGTGAAGTCAGAATCAAGAATAAAGGAACAGTGCACATTGCCTGTTTAGCAATAAGCAACATAGTTTATTGGGAACTAAAGAAAGGCAGATGTGAGCTATACATACAGTAACAAAAATGATGCACATATACGGTACATGTAGCCTGACATAGCCCGCCCATAATACGAATGTTCATCCGTATCCATGGTCTGGGAACGGTCCTCTGGGGCGTGTTTACATCGGTAGAGAGTCTACCGGCCAATAAGCGAAGCTGATTAGACGAGCTGTCCAATAGTTTCAAACCAGAAGTGAATGCCCTCCCCTCCGCAGTATAATCGCGTAAGGTTAAAGAACCCCCAGACCATGAATACGGATGAACAGCAGTATTATGGTCGGGCTATGTCAGGCTACAGTACATGTACTCCAATCTTTGAATTTATATAGACCTATGCGATCAACTGGCATAAATAAACAGGATATTTCCTTTAAAGGGAAAAGTAGTTATATGCATAGCATAATCTATTAAGAGTTAAAGGGAAAATCCAGAATGAATTAGTCAATAACCCTGGCAGTCTGCATGGGGAAAAAAAACAGACAATTTGATGCAACACAGACCGAATAATAAATCCATCACTAACATTACCTGCCCTGCATGGCAATGTAGTCAACAATGTGCACTGAGAACCTGCTGTCATAATGTGCATTTCCAACATTCAGTGTTTACTGCGGAGATGTGGAGATGACGGACGTAAACGCTGTTTAAATTGGTGACTCGAGCAAACACTCAGATTGATGACTGTAGTTTCTCAGTGTTTGTGAGTGTGAATGCACTATGCACTGAAACATAGTGATTGAAGTGCTCAAGTGCACCATTTGAGACACGGCTCTTAGTGTTAGCTCCAGTTTCGCTATTTGGGTTCTGTTGGGTTTTTTTAAAAGATATTTTTGGCCTTTTTGCCTTTAGGACAGTATAGATATGGACAGGAAACAAATGGGAGAGAGAGATGGGGTGGGATCGGGAAATGACCTCGGGTCACACTGGATTTCTCCTTTAAAACCTGATAGGCATATTTAGACACTTAGATCATATTAAATATCAAAACTCTGAACTCAAATATCAACACTCATGATATACTGTACTTGTGATAAACTTATGTTATAACACCAACATACAACCCTCAATACAATTACAAAAAGTTATGTACTACAACTCACAGGCATCAAATTAGGTGATCTATACTTAAAGGGACATTCCACCTTTATATGAAAACCCTTTTACATGGAGTTACATATGTGGGTAAAAAACATTTTGGCCTCAGTGCATGCGTTTTCCTATTACTGGGGTTTCCCCATTTACCTTTAGCTTAGCATGGGTGACTGGAGTTGGCAACCCATTTACCTTTAGCTTAACATAGGTACTGGAATGTAAAGTAGCCAAAGAGTTGCTATCTGGCTACTTTACATTCCAGTTCTTATGCTAAAGGTTGCCAGACTAGGAAGAGCATGCACTGAGACCAAAATGCTTTTTATCCCCACGTTACTCCAGGTAAAAAGGTGAAAGAAAAAAAAAAATAATAATAATAATAATAATAATAACAACAATAATAATAAGGTGGAATATCCCTAAGCTATTTGCATTTACGTACACCCAGATGCAATCTAATACAATAAATAGGACTACATGTAGCTATAGGTAGACATTGCTGTAGGCTACTATATGGACTACATGGTTCATGAAACAATTGTATGCAACCAGTTATCTAAATAAAAGTATATTTTTCAAGTAGATATTTTTTCTTAATTGCAGTTCACTTTACTTACCATTGGATTATCCTCATAATGCTGGTAGAGATGGACCACTAAAGGAGAACATTAGATTTAGTTATTTAGTCGACACACACACACACACACAGACACACACAGACAGAGCTGCAGACAGAGCACACGGGGGTGGGGGTGCAAGCCTAGGAGAAGAACCCTTTGAAATGTATACGCAGGTCTTAAATGGATATGACTATATGGTTTAGGATGATTAAATATATAGGGCTGGGGAATATATTGACAAGATTGTGACATCTACAAAATTTTGAAAAATATATGAATTTGTTTTCATATCATCGGTATATCAATAATGTAGCATTAAGATAATTTTAGTATTGTCATTATAATATTATTATTATTATTATTATTATTAACAACAATAATAATACTGATACTAATACTACTAATAATAATTACAATAAATATATTTGTCTGTGTCAAAACAGACACGTGTTTCTCTAGTGAGCCAGTCAACTTGTGTGACCTACATGTTTTGTTGAGCAGACAAAGGGGATTACCTCGGAGGAAATACCTCAGTCATTGAGTAATAGCAGAGACGTTAGCAAAACAAGTTCATTACATATCTATATATAATCTATGATTTATCAGGATGTGGCCCTAAGTCTATGGACTTGTTTCACACCTGAACATTCCAACATTCCATGGTAGTAAACTGAACATTCTATCATTGAAATGCATTGGATTTATGCCTCTTTCTGACCTGAAAAAAAATGGGTAATAACATTTAAAACATGTCTGAATTCACTTTCTTTCAAATAATACACATTTGAAGCCCACAAATTTGGCATTATGCATGAAGCTTCTATCTATTTGGGACCTCCCAATTTGTGTGCTTCAAATGTGTATATTGGGATATGAGTTTTGGTGTGTGTGTGTGTGTGTGTGTGTGTGTGTGTGAGACCATTCCCTAGGTGCACATAATGGAATTAAAGGTACAGTACATCACCTGGGAGATCAAAATCTGACTTAAAGGAACCTATTGATGGCACTTAGCAATGTGAAACTACAGGCTACAGGGTGATTCAGTTCAGATCATTCATGATTGAAACTACACTGAATTACCAAGGAGTGCCAGTCACATGATGTAATGAAATTTCACATCATCTTACACTTGTAAGATTTGTAAGTTTTTGGAAATAAAACTACATGATTCCTTAATAGGGAATGTCTGATAATGTAGCCTACACAAACAACTTACCTTCCACATACAGCACTAAATTTGTGGTGTTAAAAGATAAAAATTACAGTGATTTTCAAAAGGGTTCAATGGTAAGTGTAAATCAACTGATCAATATCACTTGTGGTGTCACTTTCATTCTTTCACAAATTGCAAAGTCTTCTAGGGAGTTTACTTGCTATCTTTTTGGACAGAAAAAATATATATTTACAGTATATACAGACAAAAGCCAAAAGTCTGTTCATAAGAGTGAATAATTTGGCATGTGAACATAAAGAATTATTTAATATTTATCAGCAGTGCAGCAGAGGACGTAACTAAGCTAAATGCCTGAGGTGGGTGCCGATAATAATTAGATTACACTGTGGTCTGACGAGTTTATTTGAAGAGCATTTTCCAACAACAGGTACAGTTTAAGCATGACGATTGGTTAATATGTGGCAAACATTCTAAACACAAATCAGAGAAACTGATTTAGGCTTTAAATCTCAAAAAAAAAAAAAAAAAAAAAAAAAAAGACATGAACAGAAACCAAGTATACTAGAGTCACATGAGTACATCCCAGTCTTGAATCCAGTCATTGCTGCAAAGAAACAAACAGATTCTTTATGATGTCAGATGTTTTAGATTCGTAACCATGACATTTGGTCCATCTGCTTACCATAACTTGATCTCCTCGGAACCAGGAAGTTCCTTGCTCCTGTATTTAAGAATGTCTCTCAATCATTCATTTCAGCAGGAATGGGGAAAAGAAAACCATTGAACTTTAGAGCTTGAAAACGCAGATATATATATGTATATGTAATAAAAATATCAATAAAGGATAATGCTCAAATAATATTTCACATTACCTTCAGGTCAAATTTTAACAGACATTTCAGCAGAGAGAGTTTAAACACAGAACAGGATGTTCAAAGGAAAGGCCGACCACGTCAGCTGGCTAAGGGGCACGTGATGAGAGAGGCTGGCGCCCGTCACACGTACAGTACAGAGGGTCCGTGATGAGCTCATAATGCCTACATCCCAATGCTCCCTCTAACCCTGACTCTAAACCCTCAAAGACTTATCCGGTATAAATCAAATCAATCCTAGAGCTGATCACACTAGTTATGTCTTTAAGGGCTCAAGGGTTAGAGCTTAGGTGAGACATTAGAATTCACCCATACGCAGGAGGCTAAGTTCCACTGGGGGTGTGAGGTGTGTGTGTGTGTGTGTTTGAGGGGGGGAGGGTGAGGGAGGTGGTGTGGTGGGGTAGGGTGGGGTGCCCCCTTTTTTTTTTTTTTACAAGTTTCTGTCTTCAGTCAGTCAAGCCGACATGTTCCAGCTAAAGAAAGGAAAAAAAATAAACTAAACCCTTTTTAATTTTTTCTTTTTTTTTCTTCTTTTTTTAAACAAAGTATTTTACAAAGTTCAGCATCCTTTCTTTAAAATCAATGCAGCAGACACCTCCAGTGTTTTCCAGAGGAACAAACGAGGCTTCACTTCACTGAGGCTTCACTCAGGTGCTTCAAAGCTGAACTCAAAGGTGTCCAGGTTAAGTTGCTCTGTAAAAGAGCCAGGAGGGGGACTGCCAGAGCCGAGGATTAACGCCATAGCATCATCTGCACTGGCGTCGTCCGGCTCTAGGTTGACTGTTTCCATGACGATGGGGTTGTCAGTTTCCATGACAGCCGGCGGGTTGGAGTCGTCCGAGTCCAACACAATGGTTTCCATTACAACTCCTGAGAGAGGCTGCACTGTTTCTGATTGGTTGTCATCCTCTGGCTCCAATTGGGTAGAGCCAATAACAACCAACTGGATTGGTGCATCTGCCTCAGGCTGAACAGATTCCATTGATGCTGATTGGACAGGGTCCATGGCAGCTTCCTGCATGAGGGCAACTGCTTTGGATTGGACCTGTTCAATGGATACCTCCTCCAGAGTCTCTGACTGCGCTGCCACTTCCTCAACTGGAGAAACAGTATTTGATTGGACAGGGTCCATAGAAACTTCCTGGACTGGAGAAGCAGACTGTTCTTGGACAGGGTCCATTAGAACTTCCTCAACTGGAGCAGCTGTCTCTGGCTCAACAGTGTCCATGTTATCCTCCTCCATTGGAGCGGCCTCCTCTGTTTGGTCAGGTTCCATGGAGAAATCCTGGAGAGGAGATGTTGTGTCTACTGGGACAGGGTCCATTGTGTTTTCCTCAACCGGAGCAACTGGTTCTGGGATAGGTTCCTCAGCAACTTTCTGGACAGGTGAGGCAACCTCTGATTGGATAGGTTCCTCTGCAACTTCCTGTACCGGTGAGGTAACTTCTGATTGGACATGTTCCTCTGCAACTTCCTGTTCTGGTGAGGCATTCTCTGATTGGACAGGTTCCAATGCAACTTCCTGGACCAGTGAGGCCGTCTCTGATTGGACAGATTCAACAGTATCTTCCTCAGCTGGAGCAACTGTGTCTAACTGGACCGGATCCATAGCAACTTCCTGGATTGGAGAGGATGTCTGTAATTGGATAGGGTCTGTGGTTACTACCTGTGGAGGTTGGATAGGGTCTGTGGTTACTTCCTGTGGAGGTTTGTTGGTCTCCAACTGAGCAGGCTCCATGGTGACCACCTCTGGAGAAGCTTCCTTGGCTTTTAAAGGCACAGACTGGTCCTTACTCTCAGGAACCTGCTCCTTCTTCTCCTCCTTTGGGCCAGCTTTGGGCTGCTCCTGAGCTGCTGGCTTTGGGGCAGAGCTGTGGGTGGTTGTGCTGGAGGGCGTCACTCCACTGTAGAAAATATCAAACAGGTCCTGAGCTTTGGCTGCCGACAAGCTGGACTTGGGCTTAGCTGACTTGGGAGGGGTCATGGTGATGGGGGGAGGCTTGTGAACCATGGGAGGAGGGCGGACAACCATAGCGTGGGTCTGCTCACTCATGTCTACCCCGGGAACTGCCACGTCCGCCTCCATGCTCATCATGCACACACCCTGTGGAGGTGCTGTTGCAGGGTCTGCATAAGCCTGTTGGCCCTGGCTTGCCATATAGGCATAGGCCTGGGCCTCTGAGGATATAGAGAGGATTGTTGGGTCAGTCGAGGTGGGAGAGAGGACGTTTGGCACTGGGAGTTGGACCTCCTGCCCTCCAAACGCCATGGAGATCATATCTGCAGACAACATGGAATCCTTCTTCTCTTCTTGGGTGGGAGCGGGTGGAGGCTGGGCTTTGACTGGGGTGACCGAGACAGGTTTCATTGCAAGAGCCGGATTCACCAGTGAGGGGTTGTTGGCGGCCGACTTGCGAAGCACCATGGCAGCCGGTGACGTGCCGAAGGGTTGCCATGGAGTCGGGGTGGGGAGGGTCGTCTTTCCCGCCAGCTTGATGGCGATCGTCTTGGCAGCGGCTAGCGATCGGGCGAAGGCGTCGTCACCCTCCATTCCCTCCAACACTATTGGATCCTTGGGAACCATGGGAACCTGCTCGGCTGCTTTCGCCGCCTCCTCGTCCTCTTTGATGAACTGAGCCGCCATCCTCTCAGCCTCCTTCTCCAGCTGGGACTTTTGCGGTTTCTTCCAAGTGAACTTCCCAAACGTCCCTCCCCCTTTGTTGGCCTCCTCGTTTTTCTTGCGCAGCTTCGCCAACATGGCAGGACTGGGACCACACAGGACCTTCGGAAGTTCTGCAGGTTTTTCAGGAACCTCTGGTTTCTCGTCCTTCAACGACTCTCCCTTTTTCCCGCCTTTTTCCTGCCCCCGGTTCCGGTATGATCTCTCTTTCTTCTGAGGCTCCTCTTTAGTCCACTTGGGCTTCACCTCGCTCTCCACCTCCTCCCATCTTCCATGCTTGGGCTTTCGCTCAGGTTCCTCTTGGCTGTATCGAGATCTCTTGTCTGTGGCTCGGCTCCCCTTGCCTCGGTCATCGGCTCTGCTGTACGAGGATCGATCGTCTTCATCTCGAGTGGACCTGCTGCGCGGCTCTTCTTCTGGTTGCCGGCTGTATTTGCCCCTGCCACTGTCTTCCTCGCCTCGCCTGCTGTACTTCGAACGAGGCTCTTCCTCGTCTCTCTGACTGTACTTGGACCTCCCGTCACTTTCCTCTCTTTTGCTGTATTTGTATTTGGGGTCCTCTTCCTCTCTTTCTTTTTTGCCATATTTGGGGCGAATTTCTTCCTCTTCCTCTCTATCTTTTTTACCATATTTGGTGCGGACCTCTTCTTCGTCCCTTCTGCTGTATTTTGTTCGGTCCCGTTCTTCCTCCCGTGGCCCAAATTTGGGCCTCTCTTCCTCTTCCTCTCTCTCTCTACGCCCATATTTGGGCTTTTCCTCCTCTTCCTCTCTCCGCCCATATTTGGGCTTTTCCTCCTCTTCCTCCTTCTTGCGAGATTTGTGTTTCTCCTCCTTCTCGTCCTTGCGGCTAGGCTTGGGCTTGTCATCTTCTCCGTCTCGACCGTATGGAGCCTTTTTGTCCTCCTCGCGTACGGTTCGTGTTTTTGTTGGTTCTTCCTCCTTCTGCTTGGCTGGGCGTTCCTCCTCTTTGCTCTGTTTGGAGCGCTTTGTCTCAGAATGTTTGGACTCGGAACTCATGGACAAGCCGGCTTGACGATCTAGATTCCGCCGCTGTTCATACAGCGGGTTCTCGTACATCCGTTGCTAGGGAGAGAAAAAAAAAAGTGTACACCATCAAGTCTCGAGTCTAACACATACATCCATGTAGTTTCATTTGTGAATGCCGTTGTTTTTACCTTATACTTCACATTGTGTGCATGACTAGTGACGTGCTCCTCGGCGCAGATTGGATCTCCGAAAAACTCCTTGCAGAGTTGGCAGTAGAATCCCCTGACGGCCATCAGAAACTCAGAGCCTAAGAGAGGGAAATAAGCACGAAGCAGCGTCAAACCAACGCTTAAAGGAACATATATTTTTTTTATCAATATTTACCCTTTCTGTGTTACCATGGAGAGGGTACGCCACACTGCAAGAAGACGAGCAGTGTTAGTCAGACAAAGCACTACAAAGTTTGTAAACAAAATAATAATTATAATTCAGCTTTACAAATGACCACTAATAGTAACATTAAGACCCAGGGCCCTACTTTGAAAGACTGGTTAAGTGCAAAGTCTGTAAGCTGTTTTGAGTACAGTAGTCCTCATGGAATACCTCCATGTTCTGACTGGTTTTCAACACTCGCCTACATTGATTTTAATACGCCCACACATAGTACAGTGCAATATGTAGTTGTCCTATAGCTGACCGCTTTACGCTTTGCTCACTTCACAGGGCATCTGCCCCTACATGTTGCTGGCGTGTTCTCCTCAATATGGGCGTTTCTTCACAATCTGTTTCTGTGTCATTTTGGACATTTTAACCCAAAAGTATTACATATATTATTGTGTTCCCTCAAGTTCAAACGTTCATGAGTCTAATGCTCCCTTAATGTTACATCACAGCTCTGTAGAACTGTAGCACTCTGCCAGTCATTTCTAATAGGGCCCCAACAAATTAACACAGGCAAGCTCATCATGATAATTCCCAAATGTGTTCATGGCTACTTACTGCTACTATTTCTGAAACTCCTAACATCAACAACAACAGTTAACCTCAGTGCTTTTCAAGTGCATAGAGTTGTTAAACTAGCTCATAAGATCGATGTAAGACACAGACCTGTTATCATAACATATCTGTGAAAGTCACTTAAGTTTGAAGTCCTTCAAGTTTTGAATTTGTATTCCATGTGGTGTGGAAGCCAATCAAAGGAACGGCCCATTAGAATTTAGAATCAGAATTCAGAATTCAGAATTTATCCATACCTGTTATTTGAGGTCACAGTGTTGTCTAAGACAAATACAACCTATATCAAATACTGACTGCTAACACCAACTGAATTGGGAATGGGAAAATGAAACAAAGTGAGTTTCCGTGGCCCATTTCGTTAGCATTAGCTGCCAATTCACTATTTGGTTGATGCTGTATCAGAATTCCTTGTTCTCTTTCCTACCAAGAGCACTTGACCAACAAGGCAATGGATTAATTCTCACTGGATTTCTCTAGCAAGACCAGATTACCAGACCAGACCAGAGCAAGGCCATTTTTATTGAACTAAGCTTCAACCGAGCTTCAGTTCTGTAGCACCCACACAGGCCCCTATTGGTTTGGGGCCGTTTCCGTGACCAGTACCTTTCGCTGGTTTGGTGATCTTCTCCGTTCCGCTTTGCTTCTTGCTGGCGCTGGACGGGTCCGCTGCCCATGGCCTGTCATACGGGTCTTGGGACTGGCGAAGGAAAAGAGAACAACTCTCGGTCACAAACAGAAATCATAATAAAGACTCAAACCAAACCTGGAGGTGCCTGGAGCTCTGGAACATAAAGGGAGAGGTGAGTAGCATTTTTAATAATAATAAAAAAAAAAAAGATTTGGTTATAAATATCAATCGAGAAAAATTGTGCTTTTAAAACTAACCTTTAAAAAGCCAACTAACCTTTCTGTGGGATTTGCTGTGCAAGTGTGTGAAAAAATCAAACATGGCGCCGGAGGTGACGTTACAGTTTTTGCACCAGTGGTTCCCTGCGTCGTAGTACTCAAATTGGTCCGCCGTTTTGTCAGGAGCAGGCGTGGGGACTTGTGTCTTCGGAACTTCTGCAGTTGCTCTCGACGTCGACGCAGATCCCTGATCAGGAATGGATAAACAACAGTTACCAGGTGGCCAATCATGACAAAAACATCAGAATGATGGGAGGAACACAAAACAACAACAACAACAACAACAACAAAAATACTTTAACTGCTCAATCTAAGGTTGGTAATTAAATAAAATTTGATCATCAACTGAAGTAAAGGAGCAAAAACTGCACTTAAAACTTGATCCCCCAAATGTGTTGGGATTTCTTAAGAATTCTTACCTTGGGCATACAGTCCATCTTTGTTCCATTCATGGGAGGAGCAAATGAGCAGTGAAAGCACTGCCAGTGTTTAAGGTCATTGCTAATGCATTTAAGAACGTAGAATTTACAAAGATGATTCTTAATCTTGAGTCAGGCCCATTCTAGAACATTAGCATCAGGAATTCTTCGCTAACACGTTCTTTGCCATCACTGCTTTCAGGGAATTCTGATGGCAATAGTATGCACCGTACTGATGAATGTTCTAAGAGAGATGCGCTTTTTGGGCTTGAACATTTAGAATTACAGTCTAATATTCAAAGCAGTCATTAAAGGAGAAGTTTGGTGTGATAAGGACCCAAAGTATATCGCAACATCATAAAAAGTTGGAACGTGTGGTGGGGAGCAAAATTTTGATATGATCATGCAGGCCAAAGAAGACCACTTGCTAGTAGTAGTTTTCAGGGGCAAAAATGTAGGTGAAAAATACAACTGTACTAAGTCTATGGTTCGTACAACAGATTTGGTTCACTCATTAAAACCTAAAACTATGATGTTTGTTCATTTTTGATGATAAAAACTTAATTTCATTATTTAGAATCAAGCAAATTAACAGCAATTTTTAGGGGGTCTAACAATATAATAACTCGAAAATGTGTTTTACCCGACAAGAAACAATGACACAGGCAAGATCAAGAAACAAGGGAGAGGATTGGAACACTCATATCATGACAAAATAACACAAATAATTCCTTTTCACTGATTAAATCAATAACATGGAGAACAAAAGTGAGATGTCTGAACTTCATTAACAGGCAGCAAGCAAAGACTGGCAAGGAGCAATGGCTTTTAACTGACCAATGGAAATTAATTTTAATTAATTAATATAATATAATAAAATAAATTCATATTAATTAATAAAATTAATAAATTTTTAAAATAAGCCTGTTAAAAGCTTGTTGCCTGAATTTATCTGTTGCCCATTGATGAAATGATGGTCCTTAATGTGACGGTTCTAAAGTGAATAAGGGTCCTAAATGTGAGAGTGCTTAAGTGAATAAGGGCCCTAAATGTGAGTATGCAAGAGTTAATGAATAGTCCCTAGCATGGCTTAGGACAAGCACAACATGCAAGTCATGAAATGATCTAAAATCATAATCAAGAGTCATGAATGATCATGAATTACATTCACCGTCAACTAGGATTTAGATAATTATTATACCATCACTGTCAGCCATAAAGGAAATCATTAATAATCTTACAGTATGTATTACAACTCCTCTGAAGTTATATGTAAACAACATGGATGAAAATCTGAAATTAAGTGCTGACCCACAAAGAACTTACCACAACAACACAACCTTGAAAATGGGCAGTGACCTCACAACACACACACACATACGCAGAAACACACACACACACACCAGTGCATGCAATAACACACACACACACACACACACACACACACACACACACACACACACAGTAAATGTTACGCTCCAAACAGAATGGCTCAGTGCGTCTGCCTGTGGGCAGTGCTGCTACCTTTGAGACAGAAGCGGATGCAGTAGAGGCGGCAGAGGAGGACTTGGTGGAGGTGGAGGTGGTGGTGGTGGCAGAGGCCTGGTGGACAGGGGACCTCTCCCGGCTGCGTGCCCGCCCGTGGTGCTTCTCCTCCTGGGCAGGCTGTGGAGCGGGCTCCCCTGAGCCCCGGGGCTCCTTACGGGGGCGGTCGGAGGTGTGTAGACCCAGGATGAGGGCCACCTTCTCCAGCTCGGCCAGCTTCTCCTCAGCCAGGTCGTTCTCCGTGCGCAGAGTGGAGATCTGTGACATCACTTCCTCCTGCAAGCGACTCAGCTCGATCAGCAGAGGGTCCTTATGGCCGTCCTTCTCACGCCGCTTCTTACGCAGGAGCTCACCTGCCCACCAGAGAGAGAAAGAGATGGAGAGAGAAGGATAGAGAGAGAGAGAGAGAGAGAGAGAGAGAGAGAGAGAGAGAGAGAGAGAGAGAGAGAGAGAGAGAGAGAGGGAGTAAGAGTGAGAGAGAGAGTAAGAGTGAGAGAGAGAGAAAGAGGGTGAGTGAGAGAGAGAGAGAGAGGGTGAGTGAGAGAGAGAGAGAGGGTGAGAGAGAGAGAGAGAGTGAGTGAGTGAGAAAGGTAAAGTAGGGAAAGAGGAGGGGAAAAAACGCATTAAAACGCGATTCATGATGAATAAACAGGAAATAAACAGAAAGAGGGGAGAGAGAGGGGGATGAGTAAGACAAAGGAGAGGAGAGAGAGGGAGAGGGGGATGAACAAGCACAGAGGAGAGAGAGAGAGACAAGGACAGATAGGAGTCAGAGAGGTAATAAAATAGGACAGTCAGAAAAGGACAAAAAGAAAGAGGGATTATAAGAAGGCAAAAAGAAAGGCAGATTACAAAAAGATAGGATTCACAGCAACAGTGGTTTATGGAGGTGGGGAGGGGGTATTAAGAAAAATATTAGAAAGAACAAAATTAAAGTTAAGATTGACAGATAAGAACAAAGGCTTTAACACAGGGGAACAGCACAAAGGCAGTGTATGTGTGTGTGTGTGTGTGTGTGTGTGTGTGTGTGTACAGGGGAACAGCACAAAGACAGCAGAGGTGAGATGAAACAAGAGAACGACTGATGTTGGTTCTTCAAGATGTGCTGTGTGTGTGTGTGTGTGTGTGTGTGTGTACCTTGCTGTTTTCTCAGACGCTCCAGCTCCTTTAGGAGATATCCCTTCTTCTTCACACGGCTGTCTCTGTCCTTCTTCAGTTTCTCCCGCTCCTCCAGAACCTAAACACATTTCATTTCATCATCAGGACCAAAAACAAACAACCCTTCTGATCCCAGACAGTTCACAGATCCTCTGTCAAACACAATGCATGAGAGGGAGTTCTCTACCATTGATAAAATACTGTATATATTCTGTTATCCTCATTCACCATTCTTAAGAAGAAATGTGTTTCTTAAATCCCACTTACGCAATTATTAAGAAGATTTGTATTAGCCATTAAAGGGATTCAAATGGAACTTAAGAACAAATTTAAGAAAATTCTTATAAGTGGATATTGGTGAACGAGGCCCATTGATTCTATATGTTATATTCTACAGTCTATATTCTATAGGGCTCTGCAGGGCTTCTCATTAAGGATACCGGTAACCATGTTCAACTCAGAGTTTGAGGACCATGTTTGAATCATCTTTCATACCCGTGAGGAACCAGGTACATAACTCTATGCTATGTCTAAAAGTTGCTCCTGAAGTCTGACTCCAGGTCAAACGAGGGACGTCCATTTTTACCTTCTCTTTCTGCTCCTCCACCTTGTCCTGGCTGTACAGCTCCTCTTTGGCCTGCACTTGTCTTTCGGCATTCACAGCTAAAACAAAAAGATCAAAATCAGAGTCAAGATCATTTATCTGTGAGGTGTTTTTCTTACTGTTAATGCATGTACATTCTTTTGTTATTTTCACTTAAGCTTAGGCTTCATTATTACTTAACTAAGAAATAAAGCCTAATTTTTATAACACTGTCAAACTATTAAAATGAGATCTAAAATGATTTTTTTTTAACAAATCATGGAATAATTTCATGAACTAATTGCGTCATCAATAGTCAACAAAATAACCCTGTAATTGATAAATCGATAAAATAGGAATCGAATAATTCCTCCTTACATTTTTTGCTCTGCTTCTTTGTCTCTTTCACCTCCTCGGCTGGCACGGTCTCGATGACCTTCAGGTAGGGGTTGCTGAACTCTCCGTGGGGGGGCGCCTGGGGGGGCATCATGCCCGGGGCCATGTGAGGAGGAGGGGGGTACATGGGCCAGTGTTGCCCCATGTAGGGCATGTAGTTGCCGTACTGGTCGTACCCTGGGGGAGGGTAGTTGGGATGGGGCATGGGCCCGTGGGCCTGTGAGGGGGGGTACCCCGGTGGGGGGTGAGGTGGGTGGGCTCCGAGACGAGGGATGGATTGGGGGGGTGGCTGCTGCGGCTGCTGTGTTTCAGGGGGCTGGGTGGGGGTGGTGCTCTTGGCTGGAGCAGGGGTGGGGGCGGGTGCGGGGGTAGGAGCAGGGGCAGGGTCAGGACGTCCACGGCCGCGTCTACGCTCTTCCTGGGGAGGTGGAGATTTGCGGCTCTTTGATTGGTCGTTGGAACCACGGCGTTTAGAGGGAGGCGTGCAGTCTGGCCTGTGGCGTCGACTCCAGCTGTTGCTATTCCTAAGAAACAAAACAAACCAAGCCACTATTTGATGTCTTTGTTCTAATACACAATTATCTTATGTAGGACTCAAAACAAATTTGCTCTTACACACACCAGAATATTACAGTTAGCTGCATCACTCTTATATGTCCCCCTCTGTAAATTTAGGCTTTTTTTACAGTAACATAGAGTTATTGAGTGTTTCTCAAAGTCGAGGAAGCATGCTTTTTTTGTAAGTAAAAAAAAAAAAAACCTAATCCAAAACGATTGGGTTTCGTTTTGACATGACCAATTTTGTTAGTGTTAGCTGCCGTTTCGCCAGCTTGGTCTGCATTGCATGAAATCCGGTCATTTTGGTGGCTATCAATAGCACTTAGCACTATAAAACAGCAGGGCTACTTCTAGATTCACTCCGGATAATTCATTTAATATTCTTGAACAGGGGGCGGCATAGCTCAGCAGGCTAGTGCGTCATACCACAAATCCGGGGACCCGGGTTCGATTCCGACCCGAGGTCATTTCCCGATCCCTACCCTTCTCTCTCTCCCACTCATTTCCTGTCACACTCTCTACTGTCCTGTCAAATTAAAGGCAAAAAAGGCCTAAAAATATATCTTTAATATTCTTGAACAGAAGTGTGAGTGTTCTCTCACCTGCTGCTGGCTGAGCTGCGGCTGGAGCTCCTACTGCTTCCACTAGAGGCGCTGCTGCTACTGCTGCTGCTGCTGCTGCTGCTGCTTCCACTGCGGCTCGAACCCCGATGCCGTCGTCGCTCTTTCTTTGTCTTCTCAGGCGACCTGTGGCGTGTGGACGACGCCGGCTTGCTGCCCTGCAGTCTCTCCTTGGTGCGTGTGGCCATCTTGCTGATCTCCGTCACGCCCAGGTCTAAACCGATGGTCTTCAGCAGGTCCTGGATCTTCTCGTACTCCTCCACTTCCTGCCGATCCTTGTCGTCGTCCGGCCCCACGCCTGGCGGAAACTCCTCCTCCGTGGACGGGCGATCTCTCTCTCTCTCTCGCTCTCGCCTCTCCCTACGCTCGCCCTCACGGCTTCTTCGCCTCTCGGGGGTGGGGCTACGCTTCTGGTGCCAGGCCTCTGTGGGCTGGGCGTGACCGTAGGGGACGTGAGGGGGAGGAGCTACGAGGGATTCGCTGTGAGTCGGCAGGTACGCGGGCGCCACCGCCGCAGCAGCCGGGTTCGGGGCTCCGTAGGACTGAGGCAGCTCGGGTCTGCTGTCCGCAAACATGTCCATCCCCGGAAGCCCCGCCCTCCCTACCTGTTGCTGAGGCTGCTGCTGCTGCTGTTGCACCTGCTGCTCGATCTCCTCTTCGTCCCCGTACAGGAACTTCTCCTCGTCCTCGATCTCGCTCATGCTCTTGCTCCGTTCCTCCTTCTTGCCGGCGAACTCCTCCAGCAGACCGAGGAGTTTGTTCAGGCCGTCGCTGCCCCCCTGCAGTGCTGCGTCGTCGCCCCCTAGTGGCTCCCCCAGCACCGACATCAGCAGGGCCGGGTCCAGACCTGACGAGCTGAGTGCTGAGAGCACCTGATCTGGGTCTCGTGGGGAATCACTGTTCTGTGAGGGGCAATAACACAACAGCTTAGTTAGGGGATGTCAGGATATTGTCTGAATGCCAATGTCTTACTGAAGCCTCAAAACTGAAAGGCATAACTTAGATGTGTAGGGACATTGCCACTGCGAATTAATTAGCACCATTAGCTAAATAACAGAATATGCCTGAGTTAAACAGTCATGCATGCACCTGCTCCCGACTGGCACGTTTAATTGGCACGGAGCAGCCAATACAAGGAAACTTTGTAGGCTAAAGTTTGTAGGCTTTTAGTGTGCAGACTCTTCTATCTACAGTACATCAGTGACCTAACCAAGATTAAGTGTTTGATATGGTAACTTTGCAGGCTACATCAGTGACCTAACCAAGATTAAGTGTTTGATATGGTAACTTTGCAGGCTACATCAGTGACCTAACCAAGATTAAGTGTTTGATATGGAAATGTGAGAATCCTGTAGCACACAGAATACACAGATCACTCTCTGAGATTGATTAACACTCCTATGCTACTGACCCCACTGTATCGAAACTTCTTTCCCCTAGAATACTTTTACTTTCACATTCGGCTTCATGACCACTAGCAGTGCCACGCGTGGTGGATTGTAGCATTTCAGGAAGGCAGGAAATACAAAGATATCAGCAACATTGTGCTTTGGTGTTTTAAAGGATATCTGCACAACCTTGTAATCACTGTCCCCATCATATCTGCACATCATTGATCTCGGGTATGTTAAAGGATATGCACAACATTGTGCTTAGGTGTTTAAAAGGATATCTGCGCAACATTGTGCTTATATGTCTTAAAGGATATCTACACAACCTTTTGAGTTTGAGGACTTGTCATGTGTGTCTATCGATGAGAGTCTACCTGCATGACTAAAGGTGAGTCTGTCTCTGTAATGTGTGTCTATCTACTGTATGTGAGCCTACCTGCACAACTAAAAGGGAGTCTGTCTCTATCTATGTGGCCTACCTGCATCATTAAAGAAGATCTGTCTCTAAGGTGCGTCTGTCTGTAATGTGTATCTATGTGATCCTAGATGCATGACTAAAGGGGAGTTTGTCTCTAATGTGTGTCTGGCCCTGTAACGAGTGTCTATCTATGTGATCCTACCTGCATCACTAAAGGGGAGTTTGTCTCTAATGTGTGTCTATCTATGTGAGCCTACCTGCATGACTAAAGGTGAGTCTGTCTGTAATGTGTGTCTGTCTCTGTAAAGAGTATCTGTCTCTGTAATGTGTGTCTATCTATGTGAGCCTACCTGCATGGCTAAAGGTGAGTCTGTCTCTGACGAGTCCATGCGTCTCTTGAGGATGGACTTGGTGGGCATGTTCATGATGTCCTCCAGCTCCTTGCGCCTGCGTGCCCGCTCCAGCTCCATGAAGTCAACGCTGCTGCCCCTACTCCTGCTACGACTTCTGCTGCGACTCCGACTGCGGCTGCGGCTCCTACTGCGACTTCTGCTTCTCATCCGACTGCGGGCACGACTCTGGGCACGACTCTGGGCGCGACTGCGTCCTCGACTGCGACTCCTACTCCTGCCCCTACTTCTGCTTCTGCTGCGGCTCCGACTGCGACTCCTGCTGCCAGGACGGCTCTTGCTGCGCGCCCGACTGCGTGCCCTGCTTTGCGCTCGGCTACGCGCTCTACTACGTCCCCTGCTGCGGCTACCACTACGACTACGACTGCGACTCCTACTTCTGCTCCTGCTACTACGCATGCGGCTCTTGCTACGAGCCCTGCTCTTGCTGCGGCCTCGGTCGCGATCAGCAGAGCGACTACGACTGCGTACGCGGCTGCGGGCCCGGCTCTGAGCACGACTCCGCGCTCGGCTGCGGTCAGGGGAGCGACTGCGTCCTCTACTGGGGCTACGGCGCCTTGGGCCTCGGTCATCAGGACCTGGCCCATCATAGCTGGGGCGTCTGGGAGGCTTGTACGAAGGATCTCCGTCACGGTAGTCTCTGAGGTAAAAAAACAAACAAACAAACAAACAACACGCGCACACACACAAAATTCATTAAAGAAAGCCAGGTGCTCTCAATATGTACTTTTTTTTTTTTTTCAAAAAATTTGGTCAATGAAAATAAATAGAAAATAAGGGGGATAGCCCATTTTTAATATTAAAAACAATGTATTTTTTTTGGGGGGGGGGGGGTCCTGTCATAGGGCCCAAAATTTCTAGCAGCGACCCTAATCTCTGCTGTCTATATATCTATGAAACTATTACAGCAATGTACTATATTACACTAGTAGACCCATTTCTATAAATTACAGTAGTAATGCGCACCTGACATAAGGATCTGCAGGTCGAGAACCACTCGTCGAGTTTATGTCGTTGCCCACTGTGATGACAAGGCTGTGGTCAACCGGGAGACCACCACGGGGTGGAGACGGTGTGCGTCGCTGCTTTGAACAAAAGTGCATAAATTAACAGTCATGCATGGTTACGAGAAGTCATAGAGCTAACATTATCATGTTGTAGGCCTATTCGTACTCTACTTTACAATCGCTAGCATTAGCATTGGTTTAACAGAATTCAATGTTTGGTAACGTTACTGTTCTGTTCAGCCATCAGATAACGTTACAACTTAATGCAACAACTGGCATGATCATAACAGCTACCGTTCACTACCTGACTGTAATGATCTCTGGACCCGCCACCCCACTCATCTGCAGGTCCTCTTCCTGGCGAATATCTTCGGTGCGGTGGAGAGCGGCGGTACGGGTCAGGATGGTCGCGGTAGCTGTTATATCCATTCCGACCTCTGTCTCGGTCATCTCTGTAAGACGGGCGTGAGTAGGGTCGGTCTGGTCCGGGATGCATATCTCGGGGACCCGGGCCATGAGACGACGGCGGGGGACCTCGGAATGGAGGTCTGCCACGATACATCCTGACTCAGTTAATCGAAAAGTTGCTCGTAGCGTTCTGCTAATTGCTTGGCATTGACACAGAAACTTCAAACTTAGTGAAGCCTTCGCACCTTTACAAATAGATCTTTATCAAAATTCGGTTTCTATGAAAGGCCTACATCGCGAACTATCCTACCTTGTGGATTTTGTATTATGATTTGTTCACAAGGATATCCGCGGAACTCCGTCGGAAATGACGTTTGTGCCGCGCAGTCCGTTCAGTAAACCTTCCGATTGTAAATCTAACGATGAGACAGAACCTTATTTTAGTTCCGCTCCATCTGTATGTGTATGGCTCTGTGACTATCCATTGAGTAGCCTAAACGTGTCTCTCGACTTAGCGCTAGTTTGTGTACAAACTTTAATACGGCATTTCATTGAGGATACCAAACTAATGTCAATTCAATGTTACTTTCCTTTACTAAACAAATAAATACAATAAGATAGTAAATAACTATAGTATAGGACTATTTTTTTTTTAAAATATCCGACAACCTGAAGAGCTTAAGTGATATAGAAATATACAGGTCATGGTTGAACTATACATTTCTCTGAAGTGATATAACCAACTAAACAGGGCAGTCAAAACAAAAATAGCTTTGACCCTTATGCCACGTTCGGTACTGATTTCAGCTATTTAACATAATACTTAATGAACAATAATTTCTATAGTCAAATGAGGTTGCACCAATCTGGCTCTAACCTTTTGTTTTTGTTTAATAACTAATAAATATATTAATAAGTAAAATAATATAAAAAAATATTATGTAATATATAATTGTGTTGGTGGGAAGAGCTTATCAAAAGATTTCATAGGCCCATATGCTTACAATAACTATTTTAACCACATTTTCAGCCCTCCATTGTCAATGTTAAGGATCATTTGTTGCAGAAATATCTGTTTTGAGTCATATCACTCATCATTACTTCAGTGGCAACAAGAGCTAGCTAAGGCCATCTATAAATCACACAATGGACATAAATCACATGAGTGAACCTCAATCTGGCACGGAGCAGTCCAAATATTCTCTTTTATTGGACTTTACAAACATTAACATAAAGACAAACAAAAGAGAAACCATCCATTTTAGAAAAGTAATATACAGTTCAGACATTAAAAAACATTTCTGACCACTTGCATAAGTCCATGTTGTTGTGTGTACAGTATTAGCACATCTGCAGGTTAATACCAATGGGTGATTATTTCTTCTTCGCCCACACACTCCTACAGGGACCTGGAGAATTGTCTGCAACACTTTTTAAATAAAAGGGTTCTATGTTTCAAATAAAAGGGCTCTATGTTCCCCTGTCCCCATACACAGAAGGGAACATACAGTAAGACTCTGGAAACACAGGACCTAGGGACCATAGACACGCTCCAGCAGACACGTTATTATACTACTGGGTGATTCACATGCTTCCATGTTTGTAACTGTATCTGTAATCATCTTTTCCTTGGTGGAAAATCAGATTTGCCAATATAAAAACCAAACACCAATCTTTTTTTTGCCAAACAATCAAAACACCAGCGGAATGCATATCCATTTCAGGCGGGTAAAGATGGCCCTGGTGGTAGACCTAATGTCCTTTAATTAGTGGAAAAGTGATTTCATGTCTTTAAGGTGTCATATTTCATCTGAAATTTATGTACTGTAACCAGAGACACCAAACAAATACATACAATTGTTTCAGCCCTGCTGGCCAGATTAGAGGGTTCTAGAATCTCCAATCCTTCACCTGGAGTTTGTTCTAATAGGTTCTGTGCATGTTCTAGTGGGGGTTCTAGAAGGATCTGCAGACGCTGGTATGAGTTCTGTGTTCTCTGCTGCAGAGTTGACCTGCCTCTCCCACTCATCAAGAAAGCTCTGAATGTTCTAGAACCTTTGGATGCCTTAATGCGAGAGGTAAATGCCATAGGGAACCGAAGTCACACCCACTTCCGGTTTGGCGATGGGACCTATCGAGGCCAGTGAGATGAATTAACAGATAAATGTAATATCTGGTCCACTTTGGTATGAGCCGTGGGTTTCACATATAATTTTCATAATGCTTAAACCAACATTTTGAGCTTCAAAAACGTAAAAATTAAATTGCTTGTAGACAAACTTCAAAAGTTACGTTACAATATATAACAAAAACATAGTCTTGATTGGCATTAATGGTTACCATTTAAATTCAAATACAACATATGTGTGTAATACGTATAAATGCGTATAAATTATAGTGGACCAGAAAGTTACGTCAATCTGTCCATTCACTCTCACAGCCAAAAGGTCCCATCGTGAAAATGGAAGTGGGCGTGACTTCGGTTCCCTATTGGGGAGCACTTTCAAATTTGATAATATCAATTGGACTCTCATGAACAGGCAGCAGTGGAGGCAGAGTTCAGTGCAGGTGTGCGGGGTTGCATTAAAAAAACAATGGAATAGAATGTTGGAAGTGCAGTCGGAACCGGTGATAGAGTTCAGGCCCAATATTCTCATGAGTGATGGTTGTTCCTCCCATCTCTGTGTGGATGAGTTCTATTCTCCCTGGAAGTCTGTGTGTGTGAGTAGAGATCGTGAGAATGATAATCAGGTCCTCGGCGGTGGTTGCTGACATCCTCTCGTTCTCGATATGTGTCTGTGTCTCTGTTCTTTGACGCAGGGCACATCATTCTCTCCCAACTATTCAGAAAGTTTTGAATGTTCTTGCTGAACGTAGCAATGCCACGTTTTGAGAGCAGCACGCCATCACTGAGGTAGTGTACAGGCAGAATGTTGTCATGGTTGATTGTTGTTCCCCCAAGTTCTGTCATGAAGGTGTTCACTGTGCTGTTGACCTCATACAGCGCATCACGAGTTTTCTCGAAAGGTTGTCTTGGCAGAATGTCAGACCACACGATCAGGCACTGGGGGAACGTTTTGCGTATAGCGGTCAGGTCCTTCTTGATCGAACTCAGCAGCTTGTCGGTTTCCTTCAGGTCGATTTCTCCAACGTGGATGATGAGAAGGTCTGGGGAGGGCCAGCTCATAATGAGGTTCTGTAACATTGGGAACAGTTGTTTCCATGCCATGTGCGGAACACCTTTCCAATACAAGCGAACCTTGTGGCTCGGCGGGTGAGACTCTGCCTCACGTGAGGCCGAAGTCACAAACCTATCACCACAAATCCAAGCGGTTAGTTCCTTTTTCCTTGCCGGTTGACCTGAAATGTAAAAATACACAACAGTAAACATACACAACAGTTAAGACACCCACACATAACAGTAAACACAACTTTAGCAGCCAAACTTCTAGTGGGTTTCTATATATTTATTACCTCCGTCAAAGAGGTTAGGCTATGTTTTCTTTGGGATTTGTTTGTCTGTTCGTCTGTCTGTCTGTCAGTTCAGTAGCAACTTTAAGGCAAAAGTAGTTGACAGGTTCTTCGCCCCAAGGAAGAAGCCATTAAATTTTCGACTGAGTCGGTCGGGTTACGGCAAACAAGAATAATTTTAAGGATGGCCTTATTTGAAGGCTTAAGCTGGTAACAGACCTTTCTCAGTCTTTTACGATTAGAACGCCAGTCTTTCACGATTAGTGAGCCAAACCTACAGACTCGATCTGGGACGATTGAGAGTCGTTCATGAGCACAAACCTAACGATCGAGTTGACTGCATTTTAATGTCATAATTGGTATCATAGTGACCTCAGAACGGACCAGTTAAGATCATATCAAACATGTTTGATTCAGTCCGACCCAGTCGTAATTGCGTCAACAATGGGAAGAATCGCATTGTTACAAATCTGTCGCCCAAACACACATAACGATTTTAGTCACGACTGAAACTTGCGACTACTCATGATTACCCGTGACTACCCATGACTGGCCCTGAAATCGGGGTTAATAATAGGTAGGTCTGTTGCCAGCATAAAGATGATTTGTTCTCTGACTACTATGATGCAGACTTGTGATTATTATACTAAATATTGGCTTATTTAGAAATCACTATGCAAGCTGATTTGGTTAAAGGGTAAAAGGTAGCAGAATGTGACATGGAGACACACAAGGACAAATGATCCCTGAAAACACATTCTTTCGGCAAAGTGAAAAAAGTTTGAAAACACTGTATTAACGGTTAAAGGAAAGCCCCGGAGTGAATTCAAACATAGCCTTGTTGAACGGGCCTGCTAAATGCACTAGTTAGCGGGTGGAACAAAATTTGGAACAGCATAGACCGAACTCAGAAGCAAACAAGCACTTTACACTTAATCAATGGAAACTGATTATTCAAAACCTAAAGTAAGATCTGACGTACCGATGACTCAATGTAAAGTGCTTCACATTCGCATTAGGTCTATGCTGTTACAAATTCTTTTGTTCCACTCGCTTACCAGTGCATTTAGCAGGCTTGTTCAACAGGGCTACGCTTGAATTCACTCCGGAGCTTTCCTTTAATGTTCTAAAAACTGAAGAAACTCACCTTGGAAAGGCTGAGTGGTGCTGTATGGTGCATCTGTCTGTGAGTATGCCCATTCTGCCTGACTGTGATGTGGATGTGATGTCACATGTTGCTGCTGTGATGTTGATGGGGCTGCAGTTAGATTTGATTCACTCGTCTGATGCGTCCTGTCTGGTTGGCTAGTGTCCCATGCTTTCAGCTTTAAACCAATGGACTTGCAAATGTTCTGAATTTTAACAACAGGCATCTCCACCTCGTGCACATCGGTTAATGCCTCATCTTGGCTCACACTAGGGGATTGGGCTTTCTTCTTCCAGTCGAGTATTGCTAAGCAGCTGTCCTTCCCTATGTAGGTTTTATGATGGGCATCTTGATCCTGCTCCGTCTGAAGGGGGTCATAGCGTTTATCCTCGTGGGATTCTTTGGCTTGTCCTGTTTGTTGGGTCTCATATTCCTTCTCTTCCTGGAAGGGATCATAAAGCTTTCCATCGAGTCCTTCTATCCTCTTTTCTACCTGTCCCACCTGGAAAGGGTTATAAGTTCTGTCTCTATGTGCTTCCCTGGGTGGTGATGTAGTTCTGGGATGTTTTGAGGAACAAGGAGTTTGGCCATCAAAATCAGATTCAACAGTATCCCTGTTCCCTCTGTCTGGAACAGGCTTCATCCTCCAGTCAATATCATGGGTGAAATTAGGGGGCGGTTTCTCAAAAGGAGGAGGTGGTATCGGAAAAGTAGGGGGATGTTTCTCAAAAGTAGGGGGAGGTATCAGAAAAGCTGGTGGTGGTTTCTCAAAAGTAGGGGGAGGTATCTGAAAATTAGGGGGTGGTTTCTCAAAAGTAGGGGGAGGTATCGGAAAAGCAGGGGAAGGTTTCTCAAAAGTAGGGGGAGGTATCTGAAAACCCGGTGGCGGTTTCTCAAAAGTAGGGGGAGGTATCTGCAAATTAGGGGGCGGTTTCTCAAAAGGAAGAGGAGGTATCTGAAAACCTGGTGGAGGTTTGTCAAAAGTAGGGGGCGGTTTCTGAAAACCTGGTGGAGGTTTCTCAAAAGTAGGGGGAGGTATCTGAAAACCTGGTGGAGGTCTCTCAAAAGTAGGGGGAGGTATCTGAAAATTAGGGGGCGGTTTCTCAAAAGTAGGGGGAGGTGTCTGAAAATTAGGGGGTGGTTTCTCAAAAGTAGGGGGAGGTATCTGAAAACCTGGTGGAGATTTCTCAAAAGCAGGGGCCGGTTTCTGAAAAGCAGGTGTAAGATTCTCAAAAGCAGGGGCAGGTTTATCAAAAGTTGATGTAAGTTTATCAAAACCAGGTGTAGGTTTCTCAAAAGCAGGGGCAGTTTTCTCAAAAGCTGATGCAAGTTTCTCAAAAGCTGATGTAAGTTTCTCAAAAGCAGGTATAGGTTTCTCAAGACCTGTGCTAGGTACATCAACATTGAGGTCTAAATCAGGGGCCGATGATTGCAGATCCAAAGACAGCAGTAATTTCTTTTCAGCGATCAAAGCATTGATTTCTTCCAGCTCTCTTTCCTTTATCGCAAATTCCTCAGCCGACTCAGGTGGGTCTGACATGGAAGCTTCAGGAACTGAGGCTTTGAAACTAGACAGGTCATTCCAAGCTGATAAAGCTACTGGGTCTGTTAAGAAACTCCCTCTACTTCTGCTGCTACCGTCCCCACCCCTCTCTTTGCTCCTGCTCCTGCTTCTGCTTCTACTCCGACTCCGCCGCTTCCTGTCCCTGCTGTCACTCCTCTGGTCTCTACTACTGTGCTTCTCTCTGCTCCTCCCACGCTTACTTCGATATCGATCAGTCCTGTCTCGACTCCTGCTCCTGCTGCGACTCCGGCTATGACTCCTCCTGTTTCGGCTGCGACTCCTGCTGTGACTCTTCCTCCTGCTGCGACTCCTGCTATGGCTCCTTCTTCTGTCGCGACTCCTGCTATGACTCTTTCTCCTGCTGCGACTCCTGCTGCGACTCCTGCTATGACTCCTTCTCCTGCTGCGACTCCTGCTATGACTCCTTCTCCTGCTGCGACTCCTGCTATGACTCCTTCTCCTGCTGCGACTCCTCCTACGACTCCTGCTGCGACTCCTGCTATGACTCTTTCTCCTGCTCCTGCTATCTCTGCTATCTCTGCTTCTGTGGCGGGATTTCTCTCTACTCCGGCTATGGCTCCTTCTGTCTCTGTCTCTTCTTCCCCTTTCACTACTACTGCTGTGGTGGCTTCGACTCCGACTCCTGTCTTGGCTCGCTTGGTCTCTTCTCCTGCTTGAGTCTTCTGTTGTCTTGGAGTCACTGGCGTCCTCTGCCTTCTCTGTCTCTGCCACTGTGGTCTCTGCTGCACTCAAGCAGCCAGGATAAGGATTCTGCAGGGCATGCAATTCCCAATGAAGCCTGTTGCAGACCAACGAAATCAATCGTTTTTATTGAATGACTGTTTTCCCACTGTTTCGCAAGTAAACAAAGGATTTATGCTTATATTTAATATATTATATAAATAATATTCACAAAGACCTTTATCTTTTTATTCACAAAGAATTTTATTTTAGCACTAAGAGAACTCAGAAATCACTGTAAAAGTTACTAACTAAGGGCCATCTCTTCAAACCCATTGGCAAAGCTGCTGAGAGCTACTTTTAGTAAGGCTGCTCTTGGGCTCCCTAGGTGGTATTCTCCCTAGCGAGTAAGTCCAAAAAAGTGCTCAGCTCCATTAGTTTCAACACCTAAGCACCTTTTTGGACTTAAGCACCTGGGAGAATATTGCCCTATGAGTGTAAACAATGTTCTCCATGCTTGAGTTTGAACAATGTGACAAATTTAAGTCGCTTTGGACAAAAGCGTCTGCTAAATGCATTAATGTAAATGTAAAAAATTGCCATTTTGAAAGAGTCTGCCACCTTGCCCACAGCTTACCCGGAGAAAAGCACTGCAGTTAACAGTGAGTAGAATGTTAATACTGGAAGACACAGGTTCACAGAGTCTCTCTTTGATGGAGAGTGTGACTTGGGCTCATGCACACAAAAAAACAACCTACCATTGAAATTCACCAGTGATGTGTTTCATGAGCATTGATGAGAACCAATATCGATAAGCAATAGCATAGAGATCGATAATGAAAATACTAAATGATAGCCATCCCTGATGCTGGACTGCTGCTATTTTTAGTGCTCAATTTCTTTGTGAATTACTCTAATTATGAATAAATGCCTATGTGAAAATGGACTGAAGTGGCTAGCAAACTCACGCTCTGTAGATCCCTTTTTCGTCGATCAGCGTGATGGTCATTACATTGTCCTGTGGGAAATGCACAGGACAAAAGATTATGAGATACATTTGATTACACCTTTACTTGATACAGACAATCACTGTAAATATATAACCTAATTTAATCTAATGTAAAGTAAATGTTGCTGTCTTGGCTAGATGTAAAACCACACAATTTGATACACTAGTAAAAATCATATTATAAGAGGTTATATATTTACAGTAATTGTCTGCATCAAGTAAAGGTGTAAAGAAAATGCTGCCTTCTTGGCTAGAGGTAAAACCACACAGTAAGGTGTAATGAAAATGCTGCCTTCTTGGCTAGAGGTAAAAGCACACAGTAAGGTGTAAAGTAAATGTTACCTTGTAGATCAACATATACAAGTCTCTGCCTCACCTGCTCTGCCTGTGTTTCGCCGAGTTCCTCTAATGTAGGCAAAGGAGGTAACTCTTTCGGCCTCCTGATTCTGACGGCTTGGAAGACAGTTCCATCCTCTGTGTTCTAAAGGAGATTGAGACAATGAATTAGAGCCAGCAAAATTAACCCTTTAATTAGTTCTGTCAAACGATTAAAAAAAATTATCTGATTAATCACAAAATTTTGCAATGATTAATCGTGATTAATCACTTTTAATTGCAACGCATTTCCTCCAGTAAGAATTTTGATGCTAGGGTATGTTGGATCCTTATTTTGCCCTGTAAAGGCCCTAATACTAAAATAGTTGGCTTTGTTCTTCTCAAATGGGGCAATTCACACCTGTCCACTACCCCCAAGGATTCCCCAAACATGTTGTTGGACAGTCAGGAGCAAGGCCATAATCTTTGTATAGTTTGACTTGATAGCCGAGACATTTTCTATCTGAAATTGTACATAATACATGCCATGAAAGTGGAACCATATCCATCAGGATTAATCTGAGTTAATTTTTTAAATCCGAGTTAAATGTTATTGATTAATCACGTGATTAATCAGTTAATTTTGCCAGCACTAGCTTTATTCAAGTCATTAATTTAAAAAACTCATATTGAAAAAAATAACTCAGATTAATCCTGAAGATATGATTCCACTTTAATGGCATGTATTATGTTTAATTTCAGACAGAAAATGGCTAGGCTTTTTATTCACACTAGACAAAGATCATGGCCTTGCTCCTGAATGTCCAACAATAGCAGAGGTTGTCATACTCAAAAAAAGCATGCACTGAGACCAAAATGCTTTTATCCACATGTAATCAATTTCCATAAAAGGTGGAATAATTCTTTTAAAAAAAAGTCTAGCCTTCTCTTCACGGATTTCATCATTGTGGCTCGGTTGGCTAAGGCACCGTGCCATAAATCTGTAACCTGACTCTGCCAGATGGACTTGCTCCCACAAATCCATCTGGGAACGATCTGTTGAAGAAGTTTTGGTTTGTTAGTTTCGTTTTCGTTAGTTTAGTTTTGGCTGATTGGATAAGGCATCTGTCTATCACGACCTATGTAGGTCATAGACGGGCCAAATCAACCAATCAGACCAACGAAGCATATAACGTACTAACATACGTACATGTTCTTTAGACCCGCCTCTTGTTGCGCCACACCTCAACCCGCCTCAAAGCCAACGCTGATTGGTTCGTTTGTTTAGCAACCTGCTCCAAATTCTCGTCAATGGAGAATAGCCACACTGAGCTGCGAGTGAAGACCTGAAGCTCACAAGATCAGTTTGGTCTCACGAGGCTAATAAATCTGGGGACCCAGGTTTGATTCTGAACCGCTGTCATTTCCCGATCCTTCCCCTCTCTCCCACTCATTTCCTGTCTCTCTAAACTGTCCTGTCCGATAAAGGTGGACAAGCCCCCCAAAATATCTTTAAAAATAAATAAATAAATAAATAAATAAATAAATAAATAAATAAATAAATAAAAATAAAGAAATATAAAGTCTCACCAGAGAGCTTAATATTGGCACTGCAGTGAACTCCACCTTCTCAGAGATGGAGAGCGGCTTCTCCTCCATGACCTCACAGAGGTCAAATAACATTTTGGGGTCCAGGGAGGACTTGATGTATCCAAACGACTGGCTCAAGCCAACAACCACACCCTGAGGGGGGGGAAAAATGATTTTATACTGTTGAATGTGTGGTATCACCAAGCTCTACTGTACATTCCAATACTGTACCTGAAAAAAAAAACTATAAAACTAATTTCAGGACTACAAATCAGTGTTGTTTTATACTCTATACATCAACAAATACATGCATTGGACATTACAATTAGAAGTGAATCGAAGATTTATAAAACATTTATTTTATTAATAATAATAGCTTTACACTTTGGCCTGTGCCCAGCCATAATGGAAATTAAAGCATTGAGACTCACTTCTGTGCGTGGCTCCTGCGTATCTGTGTAATCAAAGGTATCAGCGAGAATCTCCACAGCGACTGCCCTCTCCTCCTTTGTGTCTGGGTCGCTGGAGATTTTAAACTGAACTTTATCCGCAAACAGCATGCTGGCCTTGGATACAACATCCTCTCCACTGAAGCTCAGGATCCTCTCCTCTCCTGCTATAACCGCCTTTAAACTGCCTAGCTCAAGGTTCTGAAAAAAAGTTTTAGTAAATCATGCTGGTAATTGACAGTAATAGTAACAGTTATAGTTATTATTACAAATATATGATCTGTACAACATTGATGGTTTTGTACAGTTAGTATGCCAAGAGACCGAATCCATCTTTGCCAGACCACAGTTCATTTCTGAGCGTGGCCGTGCAAGCCAGGTGAAGGAGAAGGATGATAAACAGCAGATAAAATGGAGGGTTCATCACAAACTCATGTTGGTTAGTTAGTTACTCAGTTAGTTAGATACTTTTTCAGTTAGTTAGTTAGTTACTTACTACCCCTAGTTAATTTAAGCTATAGCTATTTTGCTTTTGATGCCTTGCCTTTTGTTTTGTTTTTATTTTATAGCACTTTGGTTGACTGTTATCAAATATAAAGTGCTTTACAAATACATTTGACATTGACATTGACATTAGTAACACATCCATCTAAAGGCCGGGTTCCGGGGGCGTCGTAGCTCACTTGGCTAAGGCGCCATACCATAAATCGGGGGACCCAGGTTCGATTCCGACTCCTAGGTCATTTCCCGATCACTTCCTGTCTCTCTCTCTCACTCATTTCCTGTCTCTCTACACTGTCCTGTCCGATAAAGATGGAAAAAGCCCCCAAAAATATCTTTAAAAAAAAAAAAAAAAAAAAAAAGCCAGGTTCTCTTACCGATTGTTGCTGAGGAAGTCGGAGAACAGTTCCCTCGTACACGTCTGCCTCTCTTGTTTCACCAGCTGGCGCCCACTGGGGAACAGAAAGGAACACGTTCTATCAAGTAACGGAGTACTATCAAGACAGAGTTCTATCAAGACGGAGTTAACTCCGCCAAGACATTATTTCTGTAGAACTGGTCACGTCGAAGGGTGTTATCCCGCTTATCTCCCGTTTGTAGTTATCTCCTGTATATTTAAAGAAGTGTATAAAACATAAAGGAAGCATGCAACTCCAATTTAAAAGAAGTTAACTTGTTCGGTTTGGGTACCAGTTACCTTGCTGAGCAGAGTTTGCACAAAGTAAGAATTTCATTGTGCTGTAAGAATAGATGACAATAAAGCATCCATCCATCCATCCATCCATCCATCCAAACATGGGACTTTTTATCATTTAAAAAATCTGAAGCCTGGATTCCGTACCCTGCTCTTCTTGAACCTTCTGCCTCTCTTCTCCTCCACTTTTGCGTTAACTGTGGTACCATAGGCCACCACGCCAGCGACAACCTTTACCATGCGGACAGCCTTCTTTTCCCCGCCAGCCTGAAACAAAATAATACAAAGTATGGGTTAAAGGAAAAAGCGGAGTGAATCAACACGTAACCCTACTGTTTTATAGTGCCAAACGCTACTGATAGTCACCTCAATCACTCGATTTCATGTAACACAGACTGAGATAGCAAAACGGCTGCTAACGGTAACAGAATGGGGCATTTCAAAACCAAAGCAAATCGATTAGATTTCGTTTTTGACATGCCTCATTCAGTTAGTGTTAGCTGCCGTTTCGCAAACTCGGTCTACGATGCACGAAATTAAATAATTGAACTGGCTTTCTGTAGCGCATAGTATAAAATAGCAGGGCTACATGTTGATTCATTCTGGATTATACCTTTAATTAAATATCTGCCACCTCTAACCGGTGTCTTTCATGTAAACAAGCTAACTGTATACAATATATATTGAATACTGTATCTGTTGTGGCCCAGTGATCATTTGCAAACAAAATCTTTCAGTGTGACAGAGGACAAAAATGATGCTTGTTGTGTAAATTCTTCAAAGACGAAGGTCTCATTAGAGAGCTGATATTTTACTCTGCTGATTTGGGTCTCAGTGCATGTGTTCTCCAAATCAAAGCTCAATTTTACCTTTAGCTTAGCATAGGCACTGTAAAGTAAAGGTGCCAGAGTTGCTATCTGGCTACTTTACATTCCAGCGCCTATGTTAAGCTACAGCTAAAATAAAGCTAAAATTGGGGTTGCCAGACAGGGAAAATTCATGCACCGAGAGCAAAATGCTTTTATCCACATGTGTAACTTTAGGTAAGAGGGTGAATAACCAAATTCCATTTAAAGGTGGAATATTCAACTGTCGGAAACTCACCGTGAGAGCGGTGAATTCCACCTCCTCCATGACGGCCAGATCTCCCTCACTCAGGTTCTCTTTCACGTTGGCCTGGAGGTTACTATGGTTCTCCGATGTGATGGAGCAGGAACCGTCTTTGATGCTCATGATCACACCCTGGGGTGGGGAATAAGAGACAAAAGAAGATAGAAGAGGAATAAAGTCTATAAAAAATAATAAATGGCAGTGATATCATCACTGAATATTAGTACCAACTCAATGCATTATTTTATGTGGTTTGTCATCATTCCTCTTGTAGCCGAGGTGTGTTCGACTATTCACAGGTCTCGAAACAACTTGATAACAATCAAGCTACAACACAATACAAGTAAATGCCTACTGGAAGTGTTATTTGCTAATAAGAGAGCAAGTGCAAGAGTTGGGAAGTTCTAGATCAGTGCATTCCAGGTAGTTGAAGGAACTAGGACAAGAGATACACTCTCACCTTCTCGCGTTTCTCTCCGGTCAGTTGGAAAGACTCAGGGAGTTTGGGCTGGATGTTGACTGCGTGGGTCTGGTTATTGGGCCGGTCGCTGAACAGCTGGAAGGTCACCAGGTCCAGGGGGAGCAGAGTGGCAGCGCACTCCTCCAGGCTGAAGGGGATCTCCGTCGGCTCACCTTCAATCGTGACCTGGATCACACCTTCTGCATCATCCACCTGGAGAGGAGGAAATCAATTGTTTTTTAAAGATATTTTTAGGGCTTTTTGCCTTTAATCAGATAGGACAGTATAGAGATGGAGATGGTGTGGGATCGGGACATAACCTCAGATCGGACTCCACGAAGCCCCCGGGAAATCAAATTTTGCATGTGGAACAGATAGTGTGTTTAGAGGAGAAATCCGGACTGAATGAACATGTAGTCCTGCTGTTTTATACTGCTAAGCGCTACTGAAAGCCACCTCAATGATTGAATTTCGTGCATCGTAGACCGAGTTTGTGAAACAGCAGCTAACACTAACTGAATGAGGCATGTCAAAAACGAAACCTAATCGATTTGCTCTCATTTTGAAATGCCCCATTCTGTTACCGTTAGCTGCCGTTTCGCTATCTCAGTCTGCGTTGCATGAAATTCAGTGATTGAGGTGGCTATCAATAGCGTTTAGCGGTATAAAACTGTAGGGATACATGTTGATTCACTCCGGATAATTCCTTTAATAGACTAACCTTGAGCGATTTGATGATCCCAGTGTGTCTCTTAGATAGAGGTCTAAAAACAAACATGGGATAAAATTGTTAATAAAAGCATTAAAAGAGCCAGCAGATCTCTACTGAGCAGACAAAACAGCATCATTAGTTAGTTAGTGACTAATTGGGACTGATCGTTTTTTGAAAGTCAGACTCAGTCTTGATAGAGACACAAAGATAGTGGTATCGTTGATATAGTAGATTACTACCGCAATATTTCTGGTAAAATTATGTAATAACACATGCATAAAGGGAAAATGCTAATTATGTCATAATCTATTTATTACATTACCTCTCCATATTATATACATCAATCCCTTACATATTTGGGATATCTCAAATAGATTGAAGCTTTTACAATATTTATGTACAAGCATGTAAAACCGCTTTTATCTCTTCGGGTCTATGGGCTTCAGATGTGCATTGCTTGAAAGAAAGTGATTTTTTTTCCAAGTCAGAAAAAGGGATAAATTTAATTCATTTCAATTATGAAATGTTCAGTTTACTACCATCAGAGAGGGTTGAAGCGGAATGCTTTTAGAATCTCTGAATGTTCTGGAGTGAAAGAAGCTCATAAACATTCCGGTTGGGGCCAAAGTGAGCTAAATGGAATCAAACAAAGCTGTTGCAAAAAGCCTCTTTACCTGACTGTGGCTGTCAGTGGAGTGGACTGTGAGTCTGTTCTGGGGGGGTCATGGCAGGGGGGTTCCTCCACGGGGTCACTGCTTGGGGGGACAACCTCCTCAGACTGCAAAAAAAAAAAAAAAAAAAAAGGATTCCTCACGTGAACGTCCTTGACCATAAACAAAGACGGCAAACGACCAGACCATGAATGAACAGAAGAATTATGGGCGGGCTATGTCATGGGCAGGTGTTTGCTTGGGGTGCGCACATCCACAGACAATAATCCAGGTGCCGGACAAAAGTGGTAGACAATGTAATTGATTGGTCCGCACACTGAGTATAAGCTCCAAAATGCACTTTTTATTTTATCTTAAAACATAAACGGCAACGTTTCGATCCACCAGTGGGATCTTTCTCAGGCCTTTAAAATCAAATAAAAAGTGCATTTTGGAGCTTATACTCAGTGTGCGGACCAATCAATAGCTGGCTTTCACCCTACGTCACTAACGTATTTTTCAGCGTTCTTCTGTACGTGCGCGAACCTTAACTGGTGGGCTACTGGAGCTGGAGCCATTGAAAGCAATGTGTTTTGGCTGCAACTTTTTTGTACAAAAAGCCTTAGTTTTGTGCCGTTTTTGGATGTTATAAACTGTCTAACCGAGAGAAAGGAAAGGGTTATTATCGAGTACTTAAGGAAATCGCCCATAAAGGTGAGAAATGGAAAAAAAAACCTCAGAGAGCCACGCCGTAGTACGTAATGCCCACAGCCTCGATTGTCGGCAAATCTTTCCGCTCTTGAGAAAATTCTGACATTTTCATCAAGTACGGGTCACGTCCAATGTATTTCCCTACTAACTCCTTGTATCTTTCCCTACATACCGGCTCAAAACCACTACAATATGCACTTTTCTCCGTGCCGTCCATTGGTGTTGTTATGCTTGCCTCCACATCCTGCCCATCAGTTCAAATTGTTCGCGCTCCCGTTATCACGCCACTGGAACCCTGTTATTACATAGGCTATATGGGCAGGCCCAGGCTACCTTCTTCTCCTGGCCTGGCAGTATGATCTCTTCGTCTGAGTTCCAGCGCCGAGGTCCACCGCGGTGTCCCAGGAGCCAAGCCTCCGTCTGCAGCTGTCTGAGCTGAGCTCTAGCAGATTCATCAACCTGCCTCCAGAACTTGAGGCTGTTCACTACGCGGTCCTCCAGCTTCACCATCTCCTTGGCCAACTCCTGCAGCTGGGGGTCTCCTTGCCCTAAGGCAGCGCTGTGCGGCTCTGATGGACACACAGACAGACAGACAGACAACATATCAAAGTAGGGTCATTCCATGATTGACTCTGAAGAAGACGTGACAACGTCGAAACGTTAGTCTTGGCACTTGCCCAATAAAACAGTTATTTTTCCACATCTGAAGATGCTCCGGTGACTCTCTTCCTTGCCTACTATTACCAGTCCTTTCCCGTGACGCACCAGATTGTGAAGTACAGGAGCGCGGAGGATATCTCCCTTTTCTAGGGTCATTCCATGTCAATTCAACCAGAGCCCGCTCACTTAGGTCTCAAAAGAATCAGAAAAAAATCATCAAATGTAACCATGGTACTTAAGAGAAACACTGTAAATTTATTTGAATGTAAGATGTACTGTACACTTTCCATGTTACAGCCATTTTTACTGAGGGAGGGAGGTGTCCATTTTGTTCACACTTTTTTTTTGTCAAAGTTCACAAGCCCATAGCTCAAGAACTAAACCATGTAGGAAGCTCAAATTTTTCATGCTGGTACATAGATAGTTCTGATTTGTAGCAAAACTGTCAGTTTTGGTCTAGATGATCCTGCATGAATCATATCAAAGTAGGGCACTCTATCTACTTTCAAGAGACTCTTGAAGACCCAGCTCTTTCAAGAGTATCTCTTGTCCTAGTTCCTCAAATTACTTGGAAGGCACTGATCAAGCACTTCTAAACTCTTGCACTTGCTCTCCGATTACCAAATGGCACTCCTAGTAGGCATTAACTTGTATTGTGTTGCAGTTTGATTGTTATCCCTCTTTTGTAAGTCACTTTGGACAAAAGTGTCTGTTAAATGCATAAATGTAAATGTAAATGTAAATATACTCCACGCATCAATCCTAGCCCTGCAGTACCAGGTGCATCTCATATGGACTGAAGTTCTTATTGAGGAAGAGGAAAGGAGCACACTGATAAAGCTTGCAGTCTTTCATTTGTGCAAAATTGACTAACGTTTCGATATTTTTGTATTCGTCAGAGTCAACGTCAGAGTCAACGAACTCTGGCTAGAGTTGAGATTCGCTGCCCGAGCCCGAGCCCGGCCCGAGCCCTACCCGAACTTGGGCCGGGCTCGGGCTGACATTTGCCGTCACTCTATCGGGCTCGGGCCGGGCCGGGCTCGTGATCAATGTTCCATAAATAGGCCTATGCTTCCTATATGTTTTTTTTTATTTTATTTATTTAGCCTATGACGCTATATGGTGTGACACCCAGTAAAGTTGTATGTATTATGGTTAAGTAATCAGCAAAAAGTGTTATCTAAGCCTAAGGTGATAATAGAAAAAAATGTTTGGACAGCTCTGCGCAGCGCTGAGCAGCACCTGTCAGCTGCGCTCTGTCGGCTACATCAGACCTGTAACATACTATAAAGCTTCTAATGTGATGGGGGAAAAATTAAATAAAATTAACCCAGTCCAGTGGAAAGCATAAGGAAACATCAACTTTGTTTGGTGACAGTAAAATCATGCTTCTTTCGCGTGGGAACCGAAAGTGAAAGGAAATTACGGATCTGGAAATTACGGTGTTTCTGAATACAATAAAGGTAAACGTTACAGCGCACAACGCATTATAACCTCCGTCTATTGCCAGAAAACTTCTGGTTATTTTTTTTCGTGGATTTGCCAGCATGACAGCCTAATTAGTTAATGAGTAGCCTAATCTCAGTGAATGAGAGGTGCGCGCAGAGCTGCGTGTCAGCACAACGTATGAAAGACGTGGACCTCAACACTGTCATGAAGTCTTGTCTGTCAACAGGCAATATGCTTCAGGAATATGCTGAACAAATGTCTGTAAATCAATCCGGAATTGTTGTTGAACATGCAGTTACAAAAGTAGGCCATTATTAGGGCTATTTAACATGTCGGGTATAAATCGGTCTCGGGCTCATTATCACACGTTATCTCTCGGGCCGGGCCGGGCTTGGGCAGAAAATGATCGGTCTTCGGTAGGGTCGGGCTCAATTTTTGGGCCCGATCTAAGCTCTAACTCTGGCATGTCTTTGATGAGGACAGAACTGTCGAAATGCTGCACACATAAAATCCCTTCTCTACTCAAGATGGTCGGGCAGAGAGGACAAAGGACAAGGTTAGTTCCTCAATCACCTTATTTCCAACATCATAACAGACTTACGCAGAGCTTGCTGGAACTCCCATAGTTGTTTAACAAGGAATTGTGTCTTTAGCACACACCGCCCCCTCTCCTTATTCAGCCTCTCCCGTTCTTTCAGAACCTATAAGGCAGGATTATATAGCATTTGATGACGTTCCACAAGAAATTATTTGTGCATACAAAACAGCACAGGACAATAGCAAAAACAACAACATGAAACCATGAAGTGCATGAAAAAATGTGACCAAAACATGACAATTTCGGATACAGAGATGGCACGGCAAATATCCTTGCTTGCTCCAACATCTGTTTTTACTCAAGCAGGGTGAACATTTCATCTACATCTTATATCATCATCTCTGTAAGATGACTGAACCATTGTAATGATTTGAGTTGAGTGACACTTGCCTCATTAATATCACGATAGACGTAAGGTGCATAGTCAGACGGCCCGGCTACTCCAGGATATCCACATTCACCTTTAGGGCCCAAATTAATATCGCCCCGTATAGTCTCATCAGGCTTTCTTGTCGGAGAACGTGGATCAGTGGGGGCAAGCTCTTGCGCTGATGAGGCACCATGTTGTCCCGGAGAATGCAAGCTAGTGGGTTCTATCAGTGGATCGGGAGTAGGGAAATGACTTGCGGTGGGTATGTCGTCATTTGCAGCCCTGGAATCCATGTGAGGTTCATATACATAGCTTGGTTAAGAACTTGAGATGTGTGAGTCCCAATTCAGGCTATGCAAGCTTGCTAGGGACCCCGATCACTGTCCTCAAAAGCAGCCTGACCACGAAGGATGCAGGTAACGTTAGCCTACATGACGTTATCGGCAACAAAATGTGTGTAGAAAAAGCTCTGTCTATGAAAAAGTCCTTCGTGAATGGTCCTGTAGGGATGCTTCCCACAATGTTACGTTGGACAATGTCCCGTTATTGACGCGTGTTATAACGATTCTATGAATAACTTCACAAAATTTCTAAAGCCCAACATCAGCCTGAAGTTTCGGCAAGCTTTTTGTTTAGGGGCGTGAACTTTACGTATCTACTTCCGGGTAGTTGTGAGGGACATCGCATCATTAGAAAGAGGCCCTTAGAATGTTCCATTCAAGTTTGCAAAACGCGTACATGGTATTTAACTTTTTGACCTGTTTCATGAAACAATAGTTATTTAAAAAGTTCTGCCTATGTTTTCCATGTTTCGTTCATGCTCTCACGCGCTAAAGATGCAACCCGGAAGTATTCGCTGTTCACATTAAGAGCACCATGTTCAAATTTAAAGTCTCAAGTCTCTCACTTTCAAGTAACCGCATTTAAGTTTACCATTTAGCATTTACCATTTATGCTTGTTTGTTGGTTGACCTCAGATTTCATCAACCTTTGCGAGATAATTCGCATTTATGTAGGCTACAAATTGTTGCAGAACGTGTTGTCAAAAATCTTGGACCAGCCCATTTTCCCGACTCCCTAAACGGTCAGCATGCTCCTAGCGGGCAGGTGGTAACTCACCATCACGGCAACGAAAATTCCTGTCTTCATCATCCATACTGGATCTGTAGTCAAGCAATGGATGCAAGTTACAGTACTGTCGATGGGAGAAGGGAAGACCAAAGGAGGGGGTGTTTTACTGCTCTAGGGCAGTCTGAAAACGGTCAGATGCAGAGACATAAATTTGCTCTGATGAGGACGACCGTTGAGCCAACAGGTGGTGGTGGACCTCATGGACTAATACAGTCCTCTGGACTGCGACTTACCAAGGTACCGGTAGTTTTAATGACTGTGACCACCACATGCATCTTCAATTTCATAATGAAAAATTAAATTTTATTTCAACAAATATATAAAAATAATTTACACTCACACAAGCACCAAAATGTCTTATTAGGCCATTGCATAACATTAACCAAACTGCAACCTAGGTTGTCAGAAATGGTTTACAGTTAATGAAGGCTAACACTAGTAGTCTGGGTGAACTAGCTAGGAACTAGGCTATTAGTTGTAGCCTAAATTGCACACAGTCTAGTAATGAGTAAGAAGTGATGTAAAGTCATGTAAAAGGTCACCATCTCCTGGATCATTATATTCTAGCATAACTGGAATATATATTACTGAAATATAAAACTGGATTATATAAATTATGTTGTTTAGATCCTCCAGGAGCGGGAGCGGCTGAGAAAGGACAGAGGAGTTTACCTGCAGAGGACTCAATACCTGGCCAAAGAGCAGCTGTACTTCCAGGACCTGCTGCGTAGGTGTTTTTGAGT
>JAODXP020000006.1:23501294-23503493 GCA_027497455.2 Sardinella longiceps
AATTGATCAATAAATCAGACCTAAAGCTTGATCGCTTCATGTGTACCTCTCTCGACATTAACTCCAAAAAAGTCCTGTGTAACCTATGTAAACATGCAGGATAATGACCATTTTTTTTGTCATCAATCTTCAATTATTATGACCTTCCAATGGCTGAAACTATGTGATCCACCATCTCAGAAAATGGTGGCCATTTTGTCTTTTAGGCAACTCTTTACGTGGCCCCAAGAAGAAGATTTTGAAAAGCATTTTGAGTTGCAGAACTCAAATTTGGGCAAAATGGGTTAGCCTGTCAATTTTCAATTTCATTTTTTATTTTCAATTGGTTTAGTTAACCTTTGCAGATACATATTTGGTGGAATAAAACAAGAGTTCTGTGAAAAAAGAATCATTATAATCAGGGGTTAAAGTGGGGGAATGCAGGGGGAATGCGGGGGTACGCAGTACCGGCACCTCAGATAAATGAACAATATGAGCCTATTCTTCTTCTATACATTTTTCTTTGTTTGTGCCGACACAAAATATGAGAGTTCCCCCTCCTGCCAAATCCCACTTTAACCACTGATTATAATGTTAACTGATGCCAAAATGTGAAATTCTACCAATTTTCTTGATACATTTTAAGGGGGTCATTTTTATTTAGATATTTTTCTGTTTAGTCATAGTCAACCTTTGTCAACAAAATATTACAGTATTTCTGCGGAAAAGTGATCATCTTTAATGATTATGGCCCTCCAGAATGGCTGAAACTGTATGAAAATACGCTTGGAAAATGTCTGGCATTTGGATTTTGGGCAAAATTTGAGGTGGCCTCAAATCTTAATCTCTTTTAATAGGCCTTCTGATCAGCAGATACATATCCAGTGGAATAAAACAGCTGTTCTGTGAAAAAGGAGTCATTATAGTGTTGAATGATGCCAAAATGCGGAATTCTATCAATTTTGACCAATTTCCATGATATATTTTAAGGGGTAATTTTTATTTATATATTTTTTTGCGTAACCAACCTTTGTTAACATGTCTTTGAAGGAATATGACAGTATTTTGTGGAAAAGAGACCATCTTTAATGATTATGGCCTTCCAAAATGGCTGAAACTGTATGAAAATACGCCATTTTGGAAAATGTCGGCCATATTGGATTTTGGGCAAGATTTGAGGTGGCCCCAAGTCTTAATCTCTTTTAATAGGCCTTCTGATCAGCAGATACATATTCAGTGGAAAAAAACAGGTTTTCTGTGAAAAAGGAGTCATTATAATGTCGAATGATGCCAAAATGCGAAATTCTACCAATTTTGACCTATTTCTTTGATATGTTTTAAGGGGGTAGTTTTTATTAACAATTTTTTTGCTTAGTCAACCTTTGCTAACATGTCTTTGAAGGAATATGAAAGTATTTTGTGGAAAAGAGACCATCTTTAACAATTATGGCCTTCCAAAATGGCTGAAACTGTATCAAAATACGCCATTTTGGAAAATGTCGGCCATATTGGATTTTGGGCAAAATTTGAGGTGGCCCCAAGTCTTAATCTCTTTTAATAGGCCTTCTGATCTGGAATCCACAGAGAAAACTTTGACAGGAAACTAGGCCTAATTTTTCCAGCAAATGACCTGTCTATGAGCTCTGCGAGTGAGCGACCAATGCAACTAACCTTTCTTACAGTTAGGCCTGACTTTTAGGCTCTTGTGGAATACACATACAAACAGACCAAATGGTCACCATGAGCAAGATGGCTCCGGAGACCAATTAGCACCTAAGAGACGTTAGGGGAGGGGGACAGGGGATGTTTACCTGTTAAGTAAATGGCTCTGATCAATTTACCTGTCTGACCTGCAATATACAGAGACGTAACCAATTTAATTAAGCTAATGAAATAATAAAGAGTACAATGTTATATGTCTAAAATCCCAAACTCTCACTACGCATAGGGCTTTGTCCGCACATTTTGCGCACAGTGCGGTCAGGTAAGGTATACTTTTTTCCCCACCTGTTTAGATGCGTGTCGGGGTCCTGTGCCCAACGGCAGCAACACAGTTCAGTTTCTGAACTTCAACCCTCACTAACAAGCGATTGTGATAAGGACCAAAAGAATTCATACAGCATCATACTATAAATAGTTTTAATGTTTGCCAAGGTTATTGAACCAGGTGTTAGTCGCTGTTTTAAACCATAGTAAGGCTCAAAGTAGCAGCCCCAGACA